>JAOUZG010047674.1:8209-83161 GCA_026289955.1 Argiope argentata | reverse complement strand
ATATGCAAACATGTTTTAGCAGTTGATTTAAAGAAACTTTGAAATTTTAAAACTTTAATGTATTTCCCCATCGGGGAGTATAATTTACGTACAAAGAACAAGTGGTAAGAAATACGTCCCTCTACATCGGGACACAAGAGCGAAAAAGAGCAAAATGTTTTTCCTTCAGTGATCTTACTATGAAATTTTGATAAGATTTTCTTTGACACGTTTAGATTTAGGAAAGGAAATCTTAGGTATTTTTGAAAGAATGTTATAAACATTAGGGAATTTAATTCCTATGCTTGGAACGGCAGAAAATGCTTAGATCAGTCTTTTTTATAAAGCGCGTTTAGAATTAATCAAATAAAAAAAGTTGGAATTAGATCAGAAAATAAGATAACACTTTAGAATGGGGCTACAAGAAAACAAAAATTAGCAAATCAATAAAGATTTAAATTAGATTAAGAGATATCATTACACGCCACACACACACACATCCACCCCTTCCTCATACACAAAATAGAATGAGAGAAGGAGAAATATTATTGCTCTTTTAACAATATTATTGAAAATTTATTGTATTTAAAATTATTCAGAATGTAACAATGGCGAATATTTATAACTGGCCGCCTTTAGCGACCAGTCGGTTCGCCAATATTAATGCCGAATAAAGGGTTAAATCAATTTTATATATAACTTGGTCTCATAATAAATTTTTCAGCAAAATATTTTTAAGCTTCAAATTTCGATAGTCATATAACTCACTTATACTATTATGTAGGCCTTAAACAGTCCTATCTTTGAAGTCCGCATCTCTCTCTGATTTTCTATCAGTGCACGTAAAATTCCTTTTTGAAATTAAATTGAAAATGATGAAACGTCATTTAATATAAAGACCTCTTTACTCTATCTAAGCATATCTTTAAATAAAACTAAGAACTGAAAGCAGAATAGTCCGACATTGAAGTTTTATGTTCAATACAGAGATTGAAACATTATAATTTTTTTTTATATAATTTATAAGATTTCAAGGAATTATTCAGCAAAAATTTCACAGGTCAATTGAAACCTTCAGTTTTTAATTTTATTTTTAGATGTATATAAATGCTCTCAATAATATTTTTTTAGGTTTATAAATATATTTTAAAAAATTATGGTTTAAATTCCTTTGGTTTTATAGATTCATATTTGTAAAATATTCTTAATATTTCAACTTCTAAATAAATAAATAAGCATTTCTATCTTCTTCAAATCTGGCTGATTTATTCAGTTCTGAATATTGCAAGTTTAGAACAATCATCATTATCATAATCTAGACCAATTATTCTAGAGTAACTTTGATTGGCTTCTTTGAAATCTTGATAAAGTGATCTAAAATCGCCAGTTTTTATCGTAATAGTTATATTGAAATTTTCATAGATCGATCAGCTTTGATGATTGATTTAGTTGATTGGTTTTTATTTAAGGACTTATTTAATTAAGGACTTTTGTCTCAAGAATTTATTATTATTTAAGGACTTATTGTTTCAAGAATATTTTGTTAAATATGATTCACAGAGCTGATGATGTATGTAAAAATTTAATTCATTAGCATTTTTTCCCTAAATCTATAATTATATATTTCACTTGGACCAATTGCTAAGAGATTATTTATATATCTCCCTAAAAAATTAAGAAATTAGATGTTGGGCTCCGATTACAGAAGATGCCTTGTAGATGTTACGCCATATTTGCCTTAAATAAAATTGTTTAATTGGATTAGTAATATATGTATAGTAAAATATTATAGAAAACGTTTCCATCCATTTATTTTCCAAAAATATAATGTTTCATATTTGTTTCATTTTATGCATACACGTGCCGAAAATGTCATTTTTATATGTTTAATTTGGAATGATATTTGATTTATTTTTTCTCGTGAGAGAACACGATATTGTTTTGGTAGAAAGTTATGATGTCTCTGAAATATGCGGGTAAAAATAGTTTTATATGCTTTTACAAATTTTGCATTGTTAATTATTACGTATGCTTGTTTGAAAGAAGACGCGTTTTTATTTGGCATGATTCATTAAAATGCGGAGAAAAATTACAATTTCGAAGGTGAATTCTTTGATTTGCACAAAATATCTTCTTCACATTGCTTTTTGTTCTTCGTTTCTTTGAAATGACGTCATTTTAAAATTTCGTTTAAGATTTCTTGCTTTTAAATAATTAATCTCGCTCTCAGAAGATTATCGTTTGGTGCTTTTCTAAAAATTCTTTTTCAGTTTTAACTGTCGCAGTTTTGTAATATATTTTTATTTATTTTAATTCTTTAGTTGAATTATTAAATTTGATATTGCAAACGATTTTCACTTGCATTTATTGTTTAAAGAATATCACATTTCCTATTTAATTCATTTCATATAATCACGTGATTAAAATTGTATTTTTCTGTTTTAATTTTGGTAATAATGAACTTTTTTTTAAATCAGAACTTCTGAAAATGTGATGGCAACATTTTATCAAAAGCTGATTTTTTTTTTCAGATCCTCTAGAAGATAAAATTTTATTATTATTATTTTTCTTTTTGCAAAATAAATTGTTGAAAAAAAACGATTAAATTAAATGTTTAAAAATTTATTAAAAATAGAGTTTTAATTCGTTGGTCAAAACATTAGTATCATTGAAAAGCTAATTTTTTGAACTTTAACTTGATGCAAAAATCAATTTTGTGCTGAAATATTTTCTGAAGCTATAGCGAAAAAACGTTAAAATTTGGCTTATTTTTTAATTAATTAAAATTTTAATTAGAAATTCAAAAAAAAGGGCTCCGAGGTGCACATTCCCGGCACCCAAGGTATACATATACCAAATTTGGTAGCTGTAGGTCGAACGGTCTGGCCTGTACATCGCCAACAGACACACACACACACACACACACATTGTGCTTTATTATAAGTAAAGATAAAGATAAAGAATTGTATCCATATTTAAACACTGTGGCTTTTCCATGCTATCTAATACCATTTAAAAATATTGAAGATAAGTAAGAGAAATGCATGGCAGAAAAAACAGAGCTTTGTAAAACATCTAAAATAGTATTTGAAAGAATTTAAAACCGATATGGACAATCATGTTGCGTAAGATTGAAGTAATTTGTGCCTGCTACACTAGATAGTGCAATTTTTGTATAATAGTCGCTTTCTCCTTTTTAATTGTACATATGTGAATAAATAGTTTCTCTCCTGCCTTATAAGGGTGGGAAAGTGACAATTTCTTCTTAATGTAGCATAACTTCCCTTGAATCAGGTGTCGGACCCTTTAGAAAGGTTTAGTCTACTTATACAGTACATAACTTTCCCACATTTCTATCTACACATATAAATTAGTGTTAAATCAAAATTTTACTTTTTCACCCCTAGGAAGTCATTAAGGCCAATTTATTCAAAATTTTTAACTGAAATTTTTGTAGCAATTCTTAATTGCAGAAAATGAACTTGACAACAAAAATTTTTACTATGAATAATTATAAAAATATAAATTTTAGGGGATATTGCAACCCAAATGGAACTTCCGCTCATAATTATGTAGTGCCACTAAAATCAACAAATTTAATCGCATCACTTATAATGGCTTTCTAATTTTCGACTCCATTCTTTAAATATACGCATTTTTATAATCACAATAATTTTGCCCCCAAAGTATTTAAGCACTTTTAATTAAAAGCATTGAACTAAGGGACACTCATTGCAAAAGATTCCGCTCGACCCTGTTTCCTACAGTTACATAATTCTTTTGCTCTTCTGTGCCGCTATTTGCGCCGGCGGATCGATTTCTTTCGTAAATTAAATCCTTCTCTCTCCACGGCATCTTCGAAAGGAGAACTATTTGTTCGAACGCATCCCTCTGGTGGGTGGGGCCTCAGAATCGTTTGGCCGGAGACAATTGGGCGGCGGCTGGAAGCGGCTGATAAGACGCGAACGGCCTCCTAATCGTCCGCCTGTTCGCGGCTGATAACACCCTCGCTGGAGCCCTGCCAAGCACAGTCCATTGGAATGGGGGGGGATGGCGAATTTTTATGTGTTTTCCACAAATATTCCGTTTATAACCAGTTTGATGAGAGTGAACGTGGAAAGGCCAATACACTTCACGATTTTCTTTTATATTTTATTATGGATTCGATTTCGCGTTGTTAATTCGATTATAAAATTTAAAAAGGTGGAGGTACATCATTAACGGATCATATTGGCAGAAAGATTTGTTTCTGTACGAATGAATGTAACATTTTTTTTCTTATGTGTCAAGGAGCAAGTGGTTGATAATACATTATAATAACCGAACTATCCCGTTTGCTGGAATTACATGACGTTGAAATTTTCAATTAAATAATTTATTTAATTTAGCTGTAATAGTTTTCCCCATAAAATATTTTTAAGCTTCAATTTTTGATAATCATAATTTTGTAATTTATTAATTTTAGAAGTTTTTTTTTCACCCATTCTGTTCATTGTACTATTCGTTTCTCTGATTTTCTATCACCTCAACATAAACCCGAACTTTTAATTTGAACCGGAAGTAATTCAACTTAAAATAATTATAATAAAACACGTTTTTGCAAAAAAATCAAGCATGTTTCTTAAAAATGTATGTGAGGATTTCCTGTTTCATGTGCACTATAACTTTTTTTTATAGTTAATGTAATATCTGAGAAGGCCGGCTTTCTGGCATAGAGATAGCGCGTCTTCCTAGTGTTCTGGGAGTCCCGGGTTCTTCGAGTCCCGGTTTGGGCATGGTTGTCCTTCTGTGCGCTATCTGTGAGATGTGTGACTGTGCCCTCCCTGTAAAAAGGGGCTGTGCAAGCATATATGGTGAGTGTGTGTAGCTAAGTCGTAATCTTGGCCCTAGTTGGCGCAACTTCAAAAACAAGAGACGCTCCTTTCGGCTTAAATCTGCTGATGTATCAGCGGGGGGGGGGGCTTGTCCATAGGCAAGTGCTATAAGTAACAACAACATATTTGAGAGGATTACATAATAACAACTTCTATGATTCCTCTTAAAATTCAGTTTTTATTTCATTAAAAAAGAAATTTATTAAATTTAGCGCATAATGTTGAAGGTTTAGTTAAAAATTTGTTATTCATTAGAATAAAAACGTGTTCTTAATTGACTCAAATTATAAAAAGTATACTTTTCTTTCCTAGATTTAGACATTTTTCTTCTTCTGTCGAATAAATAAGGTTATTACTGTCGGATTAGAAATTAACTTTCGGACTCCGATTAAAATGAATATCCTGAATATATATAATCAATGTTTGCCTTAAATAACATTTATATAATTATATGTAGTATATAAAGGAAGCATAGGTATAACTAAAAAGATTTTCTTAAAATAATTTTTAATTTTAAGATGATGTAAAAATTATTTTTCTACATCTATTTCGCATTATAATACATTTTTTTGAAATGTATTATAATGCTTTTTCTTTTTCATTTTCTGCTATTAGTTCACATTCTACCTATATTATATATCTTGTTCAAGTTTACAATCCTTAATAAAATACTTTCTATTCATCCACACAAATTCAAATAGATATTTTTAAACTTGGATAGTGGATGCAATGTGATGATACTGTTACATATTTATGATTTTTTGTGTAAATAGTATAAATATTTGTAAATAGTTTAACTGTATCAAATTAATTGTAATGGAATCTCCCGTCAGCGAGAAAAGATCGTTCTAAGGAGATTTACTACAGAAGATCGCCATATTTGACTAATTTGGTGATGTAGATGTGTTGGTGACATAATGAGGCCGCTAACGATTTTTTAAAAACACGCTAAAACGTGTAGTAGATGCTGAGAAATAAAGATTGGTTCCTAGAAAATGTTGGAGAAAGTTCCACACATTTCTGGAACAAGCCCTTGGTTTCTGAATTTGCCCCGCCCACTTTAGTGGGACGTTATTTAAGGCGCGACTTAAGAAGGAGAATCAGATCAGTTAGGAGAATGAGCTACTTTAGTTGGCTTAGTTTGAAAGAGCGTCTTTCCTTTTTGAAATGTATTCTATAGCTTTGCTTTTAACCGAAATAGAATTAATTTGTTGAAAATTTGAAGCTTGTGTTACGTATATTTAATACACGTTTTCCTAGACAATAAAGTCAACATTTTCGCATCGTTTTTGTGAGTATTTTTGTAACAATACTGTTTTTTCAAATATGAATTCGTTTATTGAATTTAATTAACGTTTAATACTTTAAATAGAGTTTCAGCAGTTTGTAATGGAAATTGAAATCAACAGGCAGTGGCTCAATCGGTAAAATGCAGTATTTTTCACTTGTTGGTGAAAGATGCGAGTTCAATTCTTGCGAAAATCAACCATTTTTATATAAATTATTTATGTTCATTTAATTATTTAATAAAAATTAACTAAAATAAAAATTATTTGTTGATCTAAACAAGAATTGATTTAATTTTTTATATTACTAGTTATACGTCAGATGTGAGAATTTAAAAGATGAAATTTGCTTACCCATTTATTACTATAACACGGGGAAAATTGTTCAGCGAGAAAAGCTAATATTAAAGGAAAAACTGCATCTATAAACCTCATCGAAAAAAAAATTATTTTGAAGTTGCACAAAGGTTTTTATTTGGGACAGATCTCATCGGTAATGTCCTTCAAATCGTATGACAAGACACATTGCACCTGATGCAAAAATAAAACTTTATAATTATGAATTCTTGCCAAATATATTTTCTGAATTTCCCCCAAAAGAGCCTTTTTAATATGTTCATAACTTTCTCTAAAGTTTGAAAACAACAATGAAGATATTAACAAAATGAATTTTTTGAAGTATTCTGCCATTTTTTCTTAGTAGAAAGCCATTTACTATTTTAAAATGCCTTCACAGGAAAGGCGGGAATTGAAGAAAGAGAGGAACAAAAAAAATATTTGAATCCAAATATAACTTGGTTTCTTTTCTTTTTTTCTTGCTTTCACTTAACCTAAGATTTTCTTTCTAAATCAACATTCTTTATCTTTTATGTTCTTTCATTGTGGTTTGCTTTAGTTTATAACAATTCTAATTTATGAAGGTTTCTTTTATTTGGATCATTTTGTTGTTTGTGGATCAAACTGAATAACTTTTGCTGCAATGAAAGAATTTTTTTTCTGTACAGTTGCTAAACTATTTTATTTAATTGTGATAGAATAATAATTCTAATTTGAAATGCCCCACAAAAATTTACCAGGCAAGTAACGTACAAGTATAATCTTAAGAAATCTATTGGTTCCAATAATCAACGTTGAGTAAAAAGTTGAATTTTCTACTGTCACCGTTAAAGGTATAAAATACAATTTAAAATATATAATGGAGCAAGAAAAACAATCCAACGTTGTTTTCTATTGAAAATAAATTATGCGAGGAATTAAAATACGGTGAGATATTGGGGAATGCGCACGATGAAAGAAAGAATATAATCTTTTCTTTTTAAGTGAAAATTAAGGAAATTCAGCAAAATCAGTATTGACTATTTTATCAATGCAATTCGTATTAAACATGGATTTTCACCTGCTTATTATTTTTAAAAAAAATATCTAATTTATTTTGAATAAGCTGAAAGTTTTCTTATAAACAATTCATTCAATAGATTCAAATATGGTTTACTAAACCTCACCAATGCTTTGGCATATTGAATGTTTTCATCTTGTTTTTGTGGTTTATTCTTCTAATCTTCAGAGTTTTGGCAATTTTTAGATGGGGAAAAAATTAACTAAGAAACTTAAAATTCCCTGGGCTTTTTAATAAATATTTCATTCTCTGGATTTTTTCAATTTCTCCGTCGATATTTAAATTCCTTGTGTTTTTCTCTTGGTGTGGCATCCCTGTTTTCAGATATTGTGTTATTCAGAGGGTTAAATCTTGCAAGTGGTGGGTAAAATCTTGAGTTCAAATTTTCAGATGCACTTTTTCTTTCTCTTTGTCTATTCTTTCTTTTTGAATCGTTCGCAAGTGAAAAATTAAAGAAAGGATTTTTATTGACATTAATTTTGGTATATTTTGGCATAAGTATCTAATGACTACTGGTGATTTTGAAATATCACAGGCATTTTGCTTTTACAGTTATTTTTGGAAGTCTTGAATCATTAAGCGTATTCACATGATGAAGTTCACAATGAATGAAATATTCTCCAGCACCCTGCTAAAAATTTTCAAATGTTTGTATAAAAACTAATTGGAAAAAAATACTTAAAGGATTCACTATTGGAGGCCACTAAATGTTTTTTGAAATGGATGCCCTATGCCTCTAACAAATGCCCTACAAACAAGCAATCATTGTTTTTAAATACGATTGTTTGTAAGATCAGATTTAGAATGAGGATATTTTTTTGTGTGATCAGGAAGAAAGCAACGATGAGTTGAAGTTATTATTAATTAACAATCAAAGTATTTTTACATGAATGTTTAAAATTAAAAAGAGAGAATTTTGCCCCTATCGAAATAAGTAAAAGAAAAATAAATTAA
Organism: Argiope argentata; assembly: GCA_026289955.1. NCBI lineage: Eukaryota > Metazoa > Arthropoda > Arachnida > Araneae > Araneidae > Argiope > Argiope argentata. The sequence goes on along the minus strand of JAOUZG010047674.1, from coordinate 74,672 downwards.
ATGCATTAATTAGTGTAAAGAAAATATTTCTCCCAATTTCTTTGACATGAGATTTTTTTCCCACTGACCAGCGGATTTATTAAAAACTGAAAGATCCTATATTGTAAAGAAAATACAAGCTATAATCGGGCAAATCTAGATAGATAATGATTTTTTTCATCAATAGAAAAACAATTAAAAAATTGGATAAAAAAACTTATTAAAGTTTTTTATGGTCCTTATATAAAGATTTTTATATAAGAACCATAAAAAAAGAGCAGTTTTGGCAGGGTTTGAATAACACTTAGTTGAATTGTAGCAATGGGTTGGGATCTAAAACTTTTGTTATTTTAGATACAAACCGATTATATTAGTGATAATTTTGATTTGAATGTTATGGAACATTTATGAATATGAAAGATCCTACTCCAGAAAAAGAAAATTTTTATTTTTACTTTAGATTTATATCTTAAGTGTTCGACGAATAAGAATTAAAAAAAAAAAATCTTAAGCATTATTTCAATGGGTATGAGATATTTTATTCCAATTATGGATAGTTAAACGATGATAGTCACATTTCAGATATTATTAATAAGATAACAGTTCGCCTACACAGGCACATCATTAGTGTTTAAAGAAAATTTATAAAATTTTATTAAAAGTAAAGGAAATAAACTATATTTAAAGTTTGTATAAAGATAAATATTTTACATTTTACAACAATGTAAAAATGATTTTCATGCAATAATATATTGCAAAATATAACAATATTGAAAAATATAATGACTTTGATTATTTTTTATTAAAAAAATTATTTCTAATAAGCACTTGCGAATTAAAAAGTAATTATAAGGAAAGTTTAGAACTTTTTAAATTCAATTATTTGTTCTAAAGACTTTGCTTTCTGTTTGTACGTTTAGTAAATTAGTGCATATTCATTATAGAGTGACCTATAACTCTGGAAAAATGTTTTAAATTATAAAATCTTAATGTTTACCAGGAATATACTAAAAATAGGGTTGATTCTGTTTCCTATTTATTTATTATCCAAAAATTTAATAAGGGGTTTATTTATATACACAGTTTACTTACTTTGTTTAGAAGTGTTCCATTAACTGTCTGTTTATAGTTTTCATAGGTACTTAAACAGAATTTTTCTCTTTAAATATTGAAAACAAAATCTTATTTTGGTAATCTGAGAGTAGGCTTTAAATTTTGCTTAATATTTATTTTTCCATACATCTAAAAGTATTCTACAGGTTTTCTAAAAGAAGTTTTTAGGTTTTCCCTTTCTTCTTTGTGGCCAAGATAAAATGCATTATTTTCTGAGAAATTTTTTAAATATATGAGAGCTCCATCTAGTGTTTTTGTAGATAAATGATACAAAATTTTGCCTCGAAGTTTACATTATATTCATATCAAACACAAAGAAGAAACTTTCATGTAATTATTAATTATTTAATTTACATTTGTAAATGAAAATTTCACTACCTTCCCATAATTCTTTGAGTAAATAGTGTTTACTTTAAAATGAAAAACTTGAAAAGTATTAATTATCATAATCTCATTCATAAATGTCTTTATACAATTCTTTTAAAGAACAGCAAATTTTTATATGTTGTCTATAGCAATAACTTCTATTTTTATACTTTTTAATACCTATTTTATGTGTTCCATAGCTATTCTGAATTTATACCGATTCTAAGGCTTTCACAATATCACTTTAAAAATAATTTGTTTATTCTTTATTTGAAATGCCACTCTGAAACATCCGATATGTTTAGTCAATAATTATAGAAAAATAAAGTTATTCCACATAAAACGCTTTTTGCATATTCCATTAAAAATAAACAAACTATTTATATATTCGTACGCAATTTTTATATAAATTTTTTTTACTTTACTTCAATTTAAAAATTACTATCTATTCGAATACAACAATTCTATTGCTATTCTATTTTCCGCTGGTGTTTCTAGTTTGAAAAAAAAAATCATATATTTAAAATTCATTTAAAAAACGAAAACCAGTCGACTAGCTTCAGTCACTGTTCTGGATTTCATATGGGAACTCATGACCCCTTGTATATGTTCTAATTGCTTGTTTGAAATCCCCTATATTTAGAAGTCTTAAAACACCAATCCATAGCACTTTCTTTAGTGGGGGTAAGACTGATGAAAATGTCTGTATGTCTGTCAGCTCCAACAAATGTGTAAATATGTATTTCATATGAGAGTTTATGACCCTTAAATATGTAATGAAAGTTGTAATGGCATTTACTGGAGATTATTTTATATATAAGAATTTTGAACTTGACTATTGCTTTATTGGAATGCAGTATTTTCTATTAACTTGAGACTTTTTATTATTTGCTGTTAGATACGGGTTAAGAGTTTCTTTTCTATGCAGCATCAAATTGGCATTAATTTAATAATATTGTACTTCTTGAGGAAGAAGGCAGAAAAATCTAGATGATGCAGCAAAGGCTCATATATTATATAGTCAGTATACTAATCAAATTAAAAATTGGGGAATATACTTTATTGGGGAATTTACTTATATCAATTTATAATTTTATTTTAAGACATATTTTCTTTAACAACGTTGTTATTAATTAGATATTATAAAAAATAACCTATCTTTATAGTCCAAAATAGCTGAGACAGAAATGAATACCAGAATGGCATGAGCAAATATTATGCCACAGCTCTTGAAAGAGTTCTTGTGAAATTGGGGGATGCGTTTTATACTTTAAAATATTGACTAGTTGTTTTTATAAATCAGGTGTTTACTTACCATATTAATAACATTAATTTAGTCACCAGATATAATATTCTAATGAAATAAGCAAAGAATAAATATGGTAGTAATGTGTTGAAATTTGTATAGCTGTCGGAGCTGGGAATATTGTCAATAATTTTATCTTTTTAAACAAGAGCAATTAAATGGGGGGAGGTAACTAAAAATGATGCATTTTAAGGACAAGAGCCTTTGAAAGAAATAAAAATCAGTACATAATTTATCTAAGAAAAGGTTGGGAATGTCAAATTCTTGTGCTTTTTTTCTCCCACAGAGAATATAGCACAATTAGGGTTCTAAAATTTCTTTCAAGAATATAGATAGTAGGGAATAAGTAATCACTAATGTTAAGGATCATCAGCTTTCTTCCAAATTCATATTTATAGAAAATTATTAATATTATGAGTTTAAGTATTATAGAAAATGGATTATTGGTTGTGCAGGATATATGAGCTTTTTTTTGGGGGGGGGGGTGATGAGTACTTACTTTTTTTAATTGTCATCTTCGTAGTTAAAATAATTAAGTAATTAAGTGCTGAAAGAATATCACAACTAGATTTTTTTAAAGCTTTATTATAAAAATGTTTAATGATGCCTTGCATAATATTTTTGACTTCAGCAGTTTTTATTAACAATCTTTTATATAGTTTGAAACAAATAAGAGTGGAGTAAAAGCAAGATCATAAGAATCTAAATATGTTTATGTCTTGGTACTTCATTGGACTATGAATGCATGAATATTTTAGGTTTAAAACATATAAAATTATTAGCCAAAGTAACAGCATTTTTTAAGAAATTTATTTAATAATGTTTTGAATAGTAAAAGTGCATTAAGGGATATAAAGATAAATAAATAGATGCATTGAAGTGATTTTTTGTATTTATGAACTTTTTACCCTATAAATATTAAATTAATATCTGAGTGTTTATGACAGCTATTGGAATCTTTTGCATAGCCAACTACTTTCAATTCTTATTTAATATACATTTGCAATATAATTAAACGACAACAAATTTAGTTTGTACTAACACTATTAGTTTTTCCTTCCTCCCTTATTTTGTCATGCATTTTTGTTGCATTCTTCTATGTTCCGAAATTAATCCTATCCCAATTTTGTGCTTGAATAACCCCTCCTTTTCACTATTAATAGGTAAATTTTAACTATCCAATCAGTAGGTTAAGATAAAAAATTTTTTTAGAAGTATTGAAATTAAAAACAAGCAAACAGTGACTCTATGTTTCAAACTGTTGTTGTATAAAAATAGGGAAATCATAAATAGACAATTTTTCAATTTTTTTATTATTAAATATTCTATACACAGAAGGAACTGCTCGCGAAAGTAGGCATTCCTGATTCCAAAGATTTCTTTTGCACAACAAATTTTCAACAGTCGCAAAGATCCATTGGTCACTGAGATCAACAATACATAATTAAAAGCACATTTAACAAATAAAATCAACATTCTCCAGGTCGGGGTACTTTGCAGCAGTCAAAAAATAAAACCTCTTTTGCATAGTTCAATGAAAGTTCTAATGTTTATTCAACTGTGGAGAACTAAAAGTGCCTCACATTGGATTTTTCACTTCTAAGAGTTGAGGATGATTTTCGAGGATGTTGAGTAGGATTCCATCGATGTATGCTTTCAATTTTTCATTCACTTCTTTTTGATCATGTAAAGCTTTCATCATCTGATAAATAGAAAACAATTTTTTACTATAGAAACTAAAAATATTAATCTAATCAGATTTTTTTAGTGGTTGGATACATGTTATTGATGAACAATTCTAAATTTCAAAGACAATAGCAGATGACTTTTGTGATTACAGTATTGAATCACATTTTCATTGGAAAATTACTGACCACAATAGAAAGCCTATGGCCCCCATTAAAAATCTGGCATCAAGGACATGATTATATTTAGTCAATTCGTTTCCTACCCCTTTTATTCTGTGCATATCCAATTTCCAACAAACAATTTCATCATGTTAGAACATAAGAATTCACTTTTTTCATTACTCTCTCTCTCTCTCTATACATATATATATGCTTTGCTTTAATAGCATTTTTATAAGGATGAAATTTTGTGCATTAATGACATCATGATAAAGTATTTCAATAATTTCACAAATATTGATTATCTATTAATTAATTGAAAAAAAATATTTCACAGAGGTGGCACTATTTAAAAATTAATTTTTAAATCCCTTAATATTTTTGTAAGTGAAGATCAGGCAATATTATAAAGAAATAATGTACAATGAAATCAATAAAAAATTCTAAGTTAAAAAGAGTTTTAATTATATTTCTAATAATTTCTATCAAAATCTCAAATTTTTACATTTTGTTTCAGTTTTCATAGTTTGATATAAATTTTTTTTATCTAGAATGTTATTAGATGGTAACTTTCTTGATTAACTAATTTTACAAATGCATGCCATTTTGAGGTAATGAAATTACGATTTCAATTTATCGTAGCTTATCTATTTATTATCAATATTTCCTTTTTAATGCACAAATAAAAAATTATTATTCCCCACTTCCATTTTAAATAATATGGAATTGTTTAGTTATAACATTTGAAAAATATAATTGAATTGATGAAAATGATATAATTGTGTATATCTGATAATATCAATTAATTTTTGAAGACATTTTATTGATAAAAATTCTGATTACAGATTTTAATTTTGTTTTCATTCCTAATTATTGAATTAAAAACATTCATTTCCATCAATAAAAATAAATTAATGAAATGCACAAAAATTTAGTCTGAATAACTGCTCAATATTATAAAAACAAACACTTACTTCGTCTTTGGTTAGAGTTTCAAATTCATCAGCTAATGAAATGGCAGAATTTTGATTTACTAACGTCCTGCCTTCTTGTAGGCTATTGGCTAAAAGCTGAGCATTCAATTCCTCATTAGTTTCAAGGATTAGTTTGTTTTCCTGAAAGAATATTATTCTAATTTAGTAAACTAAAAGAAAAAAAATAATTAAATTTTTTGCATATGAAATATATTTAATTGTTATACAGAAAATGCAATAAGTAAAAACAAAACGGAAAAACACACACTAAAGAATCTTTTTTATACTAGAAGTATAGCTAGTTAAATGTGGTTTAGAAGACACAATTAAAACTGTAATGATTTTATTTCTAAAAATATTCAAATATACTCTGATTAACATTTAATAGTACTTTAAAACCTTAGATATAAATATGATGTGGAATAATTTAAATGCAAACTTTTAGCATGTGAAATTAATTATCAGTTCAATAAATATTACTTGTGTTTATCTGTCGAACCCAGAGACAAATCTCCATTTAGAGAGAAGGCAGGCTATGAGAGATTGTAAGCAGATCTATTAAAAAGCTATTTTTCTAGTAATCAAATATTTTTTTAAATAATAAAATATTAGAATAAGAATAACTGGTCATTTTCTGTTTCATTACATTTACTTTGTAATTAGAACTTAATACTTAGGTGTTTATAAAACTGACCATTTGCTTCAATAATATTATGATTTTTGGTGAGTTTAGAAGCATAACAGATAAACAAATCGATATTACAGGGTTAATATACATCCTAAAAGTGAGTCAAAATGTTAAATTAAACTGACCATTTTATTAAAAAGGTGACTAATAATGCACACAACATAGAACCACAAGATGTCAAATATGCACCATAAAATCACTTAAAGAATTTTTTTAAAATTATATCCAAAGCCATATAAAATTACAAAATACTGATCTCCCTTATACAGAAATGAATCAAACCCATTGCAGTTATCTTTAAGATGACATTCAACATAGGACATTTGTTCCTAATTTTTTTTAAGGAATGCTAAATAATTTCTTACTAGTGAAGTTGTGATGAGAAAACAAGGACTTAAGAATCTTATTAACATTCATCTTATCTTATCAATAGAAGTATATAAATAAGAATGTCAAGAGAATGATGCAAAAAGTTTTTTCCAATTTGAAAGTACTGACTAGTACATGTTTTATTCACTGTCACAAAAAGCATTGGAGAAAAGGTTTAAAATTGCAGAAATTTTTCTATAAAAAAAGAATAAAATTAACTCCTAAATAATTTAGAACTGAAGGAAAGAGAAATTTTATTGAAAACCCACACATTATTGTTTAAGAGTTCCATAACTGTCTTCCCTTCAATAAATAAATTTAAAAAAATGATTGCATTGTAATATATACATTATAATGTAAAACATTTTTTAATTAAAAGAAAGGCAGGTGCGGAATTTAAATATTTATTCTTTATGATGCTATGGAAAAAGTTCAATTTTTATCCGTTATCAAGCTTTATTTCTAAGAACTAAGGTCAGCAAATCTGAAACAGAAAGAGAGACTGCAAGAAATTATTTTGAGCTTATATAGCTTTAGATTGGAATTTTGCAGAGATGCAAAATCATATTAAGTGGGAAAAATAAGAGCCAGTACAACTTGGAAATTAGTGTGAAGCCGAAGTATTGAATTATTAAAATACAATAATTTTTAGACAGCAGATAAATTTAAATTATTACATACATATATATACTTAAAACCTAATTTCTCTATCTAATATCAGGTAATATTTAAATAAACTCATAGAGGGAAGTTCTTGAAATTTTATTTTATTTGGTAAAATTAAAGGTTTTAATTCAGTCAGATACCACATTACCATCTAGTTTCATCAATGCAAAATTGATAGATTCAAGCACAATTTACTTATGTTGTATATAAAAATGTAACATTTTACATCAAATTCTTCTATTAAAAAGTTGTAAACTACATAATGAAAATTTAAGGACTCAAGATTAAAAGTAAAAAAATTCTAATTCTATAGAAATAGGAAAACAACTACAATGAAACACCCAATGGAAAAATATAGCTAAAAATTAAGAATAATTTTGTCTAGTTAAAAATATGCCAATAATTTAGAGTTTATACAAACATGCAATTAGGGAATGGCAAATTGATGAACACTAATTTCAATTTTTATAACAAGCATATAAGAAAATCTACAATAATGAGAGGAAGCTTTTAACAGAAATCTAACAAGAATGAGTAATAAGAGTATATCTAATTTTTGCATATATTTTAAGTCTAGTTTTGGTCACTATATCAAAAACAATAATGCAAATTGACTAATCTTAGACAAAAAAATAGTTTAAAAAATTAAAAAAATATGTAAAAAAAGAAAGTTGGCTTATCCACAACAAGTATAGGTGCTATTTCATAATGGAAGCAGATAATGGCAGTTATCATACCAAATGACTGAAAATTTCATGGAAGTTTATTTCACAATAGAATGCTAGTTCTCCATAGGAATACTAATATGAAATGTTGTTTACCAAATACATCCAAAGTCCTTGAGAGAAGGATGAAACAAAAAAATTAAGAAACAAGCTTTTATTTATGCTGCTTTTTAAATGTTAATTTTCATTTAATCCCTCTTAAATACACTAATAATTCGAAGGTGACAATTACACTATACATTAAAATCTGAATATTAAATTTATCACTGTAAAATGCCATAAGTATTTAAAACTCAGTGTTACATGCTTATTGTTACAGTGTTTTGTTTCATAATAAAACTATGAAATATCTATAAACCTAAGGAAAATATTTAAATTAACTTAAAAAAAATTTGCTTTTGTATAAATAATAATTCATAAAATAACATTAATAAAATAAACTATTAAATGATTTAAAATTAATAAACAAAAACCAATAGTTTTAAAAATGCTAATAGAAAGAAAATGAATGAAAGTTGGAAGAATGCCTAATAATAGAAAGATTGTCTTTTATAGAATCAGAAATAAATGACATTGTAAAATATTTTGAAATAGAAAAAGAATGCTTACATCTTTGACTTTGCGGAGTTCCTGTTGGAGTTCTCGGTACTGAGCAGGCAACTCGAGGAGACTTGGGCTTCGCAAACGAGTATCTGGTTGCATTTCGGAATGTTTTTCTAATTCTTTGGTTAGTTCTTCCAGCAACTAAAATAGAACAAACCATTAATCAATGCAAAATTGTTATAAGTGTACAAAAATTTCCAATTACAACTTGAATTGATTAATCCTATAAATATACACAGCTTTTTTGGTAAATTATAAATAAAAATATGAAACATTTCTCTAGCATGATTATTTTTTAAAAATTAAAAAGTTATTTATTCCTTTTTAAAATAAACGACAACTCTTTGCCTGTTTTGTAGCAGGCATATAATACAATAAAAAATTATATATTGATTTGAAAACTTTTAGATTAAGTAAACAAATCATTAAAGTAGAGCATGGATTTTAACTTCAATGTTAGCTTTACAATTATGAAAGAAAATGTAATGGAGAATGTACTTAAAATCAAAATTCATGCATTCATAATGCTCTACTAAATGTTTATCATTAAAACTAGATCAGGTAATATATATATATAAGACAATGAAATAAAATAAATTTTATATTCCAAAAATTACATTGAAAATAGGATAAGGACTCAATATGCAATTAAAGAATCTACTTTAAAATTTATTTAGATTTAGATATCAAAGGATTAAAATAAAACGTTTAACATAATTTGTAGATTTAAAAAATTGAACCAACCTAAATGCAAAAGCAATATCATATACACATGAATATTACAATAAATAAAAATTAAATGAAAGGTGAAATTCAAGACAATATAAATTAAATATACAGCCATTTTTTCCCTTAATTAGACATTTCTTGAAATATTTTAATTCAACTACCTTAATTAAAATTCAATGGAAATAAAATTACTATACATACTTTAAGTATTAATAAAATCATTTTAGAAAAAATTAGTAAACAATGTTATTCAAAATTAGAAATATAGGTTATTCTAAAATAATAGAGCTATTTACAAAACTTTTGCAATCAAACACATGCAGAAAACAAATATTCATATTTTGAAAAGTCTATTTTTGTAAGAATTTATGCAAATTCCGAATGACCATTACAATAAGATATAAGCACAAATCATTAAAAAAATTATTGTTTTATCATTAGAATCATAATTAAAAAAATTTACAAGTATTCATTTTTGGAAAAATTATGAATTATTTGACAGGTCAAAGACACTGGTGGATAAGTTTTTGGTCTGACACTCAAGAGTTGCATGTATTAAACCTTATACCATCAAATGTTTAATGTGCCATGTAGGTCTGTAATTTATAATTTTCATCAAGTTCTAATGGAATCTCAATGATAGGAGGAAAGGGAATAAAACTAGTTAGCTATTCTTTTCGTTTTCTGATTAGAGGGGATAAGAAACATAGTGAAAATTGTCTGAAAAATAAAACTGCCTCTTAAGTAGTTTCAATTATCTGAAAGATCCCAAGTCCCCAAAAAGGAGCTATAAATTATTTTGCTTTTCAATAACATTTGATATCTATTTATAAAAGAATTTCTTTGCAATGATTGATAAACATTAACCTTAATGGTTACAATAAAAATTTATAAATGGAACAATGTAAAAAAAAAAAGAAAAGAAATGGTTTATGATGCCTTCAACTAAATTGAATTGAACTGTTTTAAAAGACAAACAGACTTCATACATAAAATAACATACTAATGCAAAACTAAAGCGAATTCAGTTGTTTGCATCCTTATTAATGGAAACAAACCTTATTGTTATTAGTCCTTTCAATCTGGAATTCCTCCCTTTCTCTTCGAACTGCTTCCTGCAATCTCATGTGGTCTTCTCGCAAATTAAGCAATTCTGTTGTACACTCCAGCAGCTGTTGCTGAAGTTCATGCTTTTCCTATGAAAATAATAACTAGCATGAGCATTGTGTAGAAGGGATTTAAAATGCATGATATAGGGTTTGCAATAAACAGTATAAATTGTATTTTTTTAAAAATAAATTAAATATGAAATTCAATCCACATTATAAAATACTTTTTAAAAAAACTTCATCATCAAGAATATTTTTTTATTGAACAATATAAGATTCAGTCTAAATTTTATCAAAAATGAATGTCAAATGCTATTTTAAAAAAATAAACCCAATTTTTCAAAAACATTTCCAAAAATCAGCATTTTAATAAAATGACCATTGAGGTAATAATTTTCTAAGAAATAAAAATTCATTGCTGGACAAGCCATAATATTACTTATATTCATTTAAAATATATATCTTATTTGACAGTTTCACTGGTTTAAAAATAACTTTGTGAAATATATATTTAAAATTTGATGTTAATTAGGTGCATTAGTGTTACTTTGATAATTTCATAAACACAACACTTTTGTAGATACAATGTTAAATACATATGGAAAGTAGAAAAATGTAACAAATGTTTGCATAGTTTTAAAGTAATTGTGATATAGTTAATTTGTAAACATACATATTATACAGCATAATGTATGCCAACAATAGAAATCAGATCATCCATAGAAACATGTAAATTTGAAACAAAAATTTATACCACGATAAAATGTAAAAAATTTTCTTTTGAACAACACCAGACTTATTTTGTGAAATTTTTCTTTTATTCTTTTTAAAAGAAATTTATGATTTGAAATAAGATATTTTGTTGATAAGTACTCCTTTACTGAGCAATGATAAAACTAAAATAAATCACTATAAATATTTTTTAAAAATTTCTCTTTTTTTTCAATATATATATATATTTTAAAGGGATTTGTATAAGATTTAACAAAAGGAGTTATTACATTAAAAACATTTATATGAAAGGATTTTAATCCTCCAGGATATATCAAATGTAATATAATATTATTAAAGACTAAATAAATATCTGCTGAAATTTATTTATCTATTATAAGATATTGTGTTTTATAGAAAAGGGTACAACTGATTAATTTCTTAAAAATTATTTCTAAGACCATTAAGATATCAAATCAAGATTAGGAGTTAAAAAAAATCCTATTCATAAAAATTTTAGTAATTAGTATGCAAATAACACAAATTAATCTAACAGAAAATGCAAGCCCTTATGTTTCTATCTAAAGATATTAGTTGAATAAATATATTAATAATGAACATACAAAGATAGAGAGAGTTTCAATAGACATAAGGCATTAAGACAATATTTCAGATTTTAAAGATTCTATGGCATTATAATAAGAGTAATCACAAAATAATTACATTAAGTATATGCATATACATACAAAAGATACACTACAAGAAGCGTATATAAAAGTTGGACTTCTAAGTAGGAAATACATAATTTTACTCCAATATTTCATAGAAATCAAATGATGAAAAGTTAATTACTATTAATAAATATTAATTCTAATGAATGCCATTCAAATATAGCATGGGATTCCAAATAAAAGTTTTAACATTACATCTAAAATCAAAAGAATAAAAAAAATCAAGACTTTATAAAAATAGGCTTTTTAAATAGATTTTATAAAAATAAAATCTACATATAGAAATACAAGATTTGTCTCAGTTTATATGACCCAAAACAATAATTTTTAAATATATATTTCACTAAAGAATTTATATGATGCCAGAAAACAAGAAAATCCTTCATTAAGAACATCAGTTTATCAAATGTATGCCATAAACCAAATAAAATTTTTATATGTAGCTATTACTGATAGACATAGAATGTGATCTGATTCAAAACAAAATTTTTTACAAGGGATAATTTTTTTCAACAGCTTATCTATTACTAGGGGATGCAGAATATTAACAAATAAAAAGTTAAGGTATGCATTTTAAAATGTTGGGCCCTATAACTTTCTTTATTTTGCACATTTAATCAATTTAAGAAAATTACATAAAATCATACATCATTCAAAACTTACCTGTTTTAGTTTTTCTACTAAGGTTTTTAATTTAAGGGATTCCTCACTCATTTCCATATATTCTTTCTGCAGAGCAAATAGCCTGAAATAATTTTATTTTGTTAGGAATCATATAAAAATATAGCACAGAAAAGAGATTTGATTGATTGAGAAGACATTTGGTTAGATTATAATGGATGATGGTGTTACTTGTCTTCACCCAAACTGTTAGTACATGTTTAGCACTTACTTGGTAGCATATTGCTCCACTTCTTGCTTGCTTTCTCGTTCGCACCGAGCCTGTAAAACAACAAACAATGTGAGAATGTTACAATTATAAAGCACATACAAATAAAGCTGGATTAGCAGGAAGACAAAGATTATGTAAATTCAGTTTTTTCAGATAAATATTTTCTAATACATAAATGATTTCTTTAATTAATTAAAAAATAGAATTATTAAAAATAAGAACGAATAAAGAATTAAAAAACACACGTTTTTTAAAACATTTTAAAATCGTCTTTTTTTATAATGTATATGGATGTAGTTTTTATTTATATTGCATTTAATTAAAAATAGAGTTGTTCTTTTCATTGAACAAATCTTATACCAGGAAGCAAGTTTTCTTTTGTTAATGACTTAATCATTATTAAAAATATTTAAAGAAGGTAGAAACTTTTTAAAAATAAAACATAGGTCTGAAAGAAAGAATCGAGATGTGATGATTTTTATCTAAGTTTTTCTTCAATGATTTATAAATCTTATAAAAATGATGCAATTTTACATTCTAGACGCTGGTCTAAATGCCTGAACAGTCAACATAAAGTGGATAATTTATTTCCGCATAACTAACTACCTAGAGTTTAACACCGGGCACATGTGCCTCATGAAATATTTTGGTTCAATTGAATAACATTAACAATTTGTTTTCATAAGATGTGAGAATTTAGAAATACGTTTACACGATACGAGGGCTATTTTGAGAAAAACCTCATAATTTTGAACAGACGATAGATGATCAGATGTCGAGAGCGATAAATGAATCGATCGATCCTCTCTAAATTTCTAGTACACAGTAGCCAAAAATTGACTCTGAACACAGATTTAAAGTTTCCAAAGTCCCCAAATATGTTGGATCCTTGATGACATCAGGATTCTACATCCTGAAACAGAGACATTTTCCACCAAACTACTACAATAATAATAATAATAATAATAATAATAATAATAATAATAATAATAATAATAATAAAAACCCTGTCAAAATAACGATTTGTCGGCGTTTTGGCACATGGGTGCGTCTTACCCGTGATCTGGGCGTCCTAGGTTCGAGCATGGTTGTTCTCTGTCTGTGATTTCTGTATGCAATGTGTTGTATACGTATTCATGTAAGCCCCGTGTGATACTTAGTGGTGAACGGGTTTTTCTAAATGTTCAAATATAAACAACAACAATTTCACAATACATGGCTAACATTCAGTTAATTTAGAAGCCAATATTCGAAGCTATGTTTTAAATATTACCCATAGATTCTAAGCAGTAACTTAAAATACATATAGATTTCGGATTTTTTTTTCTTTTTAAAGCATTTGCTGTCACAATTCAAGACTGATATTCCGTCCATTTAATCATTTAGCTGCCCTCTTCTTTGCTATCTCTTAATTATAATAGAGAAGGGGCCATCTATTAAAATAGATGTAACGTGCCGACATGCCACGCGGAAGCCAATACCTTAAAAGATTGAAAAACAACAACAACAAAAAAACATTAAACGCGTTTAATATGTTAATCGCGCATTTCAAAGCAAAATAATTCTATAGTTACTTCGCAATTAAGATAGTTAATTTTTGCTATGACAAATAATTGTAGTGCCTTTTGGTATATTTATAAAATGAATAATGATTTGTTTACACAATATTTTATAACCTATCAAATGTATACCCAGCGAAAGGATACATACACCAAAAAAAAAAATCCTTCTTATTTTTAAAAATATTTGATTTTTATCTAAAACGAAAAAAAGCTTGTTATGAGTTGAATTATATTTCTACGCTTATTTGCTGTGTATATAAAACTCATATTTTTTCTTAATACTAAATAATGAAACTAGATTTTTCGCAACAGTATGTGACATCACCCGGCATTCGGAAGAACGATTTCCGTTCACTCATTAGTCATTTATCTCCACAAAGCCGCAATGTTAGAAACCAGATTCGATTTCCGGTGTCTTTGATCACACAAATTTCGCCACACTTATGCATTTTCTTTTTCTTTTTCTTTTTCTTTTAATACCAGTGTCAAACATAACCGCAATCAGAAAGACAGTACAGAAGCCTTTGAATTGCTTCTAATCCTTTTAGAAAAAGTTGATCTTACATGATTAAACACATATTATATAATGACTTGCCAATAAAATGGAAACTAAATAAAACCAGGGGGTGTAGTTTCCCAGAACTATCTCGCATTTTCTCTAATGAATGTGTTTATGTATTATTAATTGTATGCGGGTGATTCTATTAGAAAGCGATTTTTTGGCAACTAATTGCAGAAAAGCTGTTGATATACATACACTAGAAAAATTAACGTGTATTTATAACGCTTCATTTTTTTTCTAACTGCTTACAATTAAAATTTTACACAGAAGTACAAATGTAATTATAAATTGTTTTACCAATTTTCATATATTTAAGTTATTGCGTTTGGAATTACTGCGGTATCAAGCTTTTGAAAGTATAGACTGACAGATATACAAACACCGAGAAGGATTTCGTCACATATTTAATACATATATTAAATTTTAAATTTCCACTCAAACTTTTATCCATCTTGTTTATCGTTTTCAAGTCCACAGCTGGCTAGATTGTCTAAGAATGGATTTTGTTCAAAATTTGATAGAAATCCAAAAATCTGATGTTAAGGTCCCATACAAAATTTCAACTGTCCAGCTGTTTTGAGTTTTCAAATCCATAAACAGACATCAGTCTAAAAATGCATTTTTTTTTTTTTTTTGGACTCATCGAGGTCTCAAATGTGATGATTCGAAAAAATCTCGAGTTCGATATTTTTAAAAATTACAATATTTTCTCTTTGTACATTTGATTTTGTTTGTTTGGTTGGGGAATGTTAGAGAGTTTTTTTAGCAACAAAATGCATCTGATACACAAGAAAGTAAAGAAGTGAACAATCGTAGAAACTTTTTAACAAAATAAAGCATTACGTTAGAAAATCTCAAAAATTGAATCCCTCATCACATAAATGAACGAACCAGCAATCGATAAATTGGCTACTTTTACATTTTTTAATAAAAAAGATTTTTAAATATAGACTGGCATTAAAAATGCCAATGCAGTAGTTCGCATTTTAAAATACAACAAAATTAATAATGCTATTTTTATACATATATTTTAATACATTTAATTGACATTTCTATTAAGCTGTATTAGTTATATATATATATATATATATATATATATATATATATATATATATATATATATTCATTCTTGAAATTAAACTACTTGTGACAATAATTCACATCCATAAGTCTTCACCAAAATGTTCAACTACTTATTAAATGTATCACGAGAAACACTGAATTACCATAAAATGACGGTTTTATTTCAATTATAATATCCGTTCCGTTTTGAATGTGCGAAAGATATTTTGAACCGTGGTCACACAATAAGAACAAACGGCACAATAGGTACCCCATTCTCTACACTTCCATTCTACTCTAAAGTGAGGAGGAATGATCCTTCTGCGTCATTTCGAGGCGATAATCTTCCAATACTAAAAATGAAATCTCTATAAATTTACGAGGTACAATTGATGTCTGAAATATTATTCATTTTAGGACAGTTCGTGATCAACTTTAAGAACATGTAAAATTATTTTTTTCACCACATGTTAGTAAATACATATACGACTTATGTTTTTTAGCCAAAAAGTGTAATCAACAGTATTTAACTTCACGATTAATTTTAAAAGGGCAGATATTTAAGCCGATGATCACTGAAAAAAAAAATGGCAAATGAGGCGGTAACTGAGCACTGTTTCTGTTTTACACTCACCATAATCTCCTTGAATTTCTGTTGCTCAGTTTCTATTCGCTCCTCACTTCGGATTTCGAGTTCCCTGAGCTGTTCCTCCAGAGAATGAATCCTGAAAAACAACAAGAACCAATAAACAAAAATTGCAACGGAACTTTAGGGATTCAGATAATTCGCATGAGACTTCATAGATGATTTGGCAATACAAAATAGAACAAAAAGAATAAAACAGATGCTCTGCCAAAGTTTCACTAATTTTGAGATAAAACTTTTGTTCCAATGCATATACATTTTTCTTACTTTCATCAAATATTTTCCAATAATAAAACTTTAATTAATGCTTTCTGTAAAAAAATTCTTAATATGACTTAAAAACGTCCTTTACAGAATCCCAAAAGGTTGGATTCTATTGCATTACTAAACAGTGCCAGTTTTAGTCCTAGGACCATAGAGCTGATCAAACTGTTTAAATAGAATTCGACGAATAAACAGATCATTCATGATGAACAAAGTTCAGTTCTTTATGTTGCAGGGGGTTTAGAATCATTACTAGAGTATATTCAGATAATGGATTTATTTTAAATACATTAGTTTGATATTAATGGTAATTTATCGGGAATAAAATTGAAATCCAATGACTTTACATACAGAACCATACAGAAACGATAGCTGATATTTTGAAACAATTTTTTTTTGTCGATAAACTGTATTTACCAAAAAAACATGAATTAAAAGGAACGATAAAGGACATTGATCCTTTGTGTTCTTCTAGCAAACTCTTTTCAAACCATATTATTCATATCCTTTCCGAGAACTGATGTGGAAGTAGAAAAATTCAGAGGCCTTTTCAGGGGATATTCAATTACTACAAAACATGACACGGGACTAAGAATTATTTTAAACGAGGCAATAAAGCAGCCCTCTTTCTTGTCAGCAAATGAATGACAACGTAACAATCAACTGCTGACAAGCATTCTGGGCCACACCTATCGGCAACACCCATTAAGCGAATATTGTGCTGAAAATAAAAGATTACCGGCGACTACAACGAATCTATTCTAAAGTGAAGACAGTAAGATAATATTTAAATAAAGTAAAATAAAATTTGTATAATATTCGTCATTTTGTTATTTACAAAATTGGCATATTATCAAAGTCAATTTTCACAAAATTGGAAGTCAATATAAGTTTTCCTAGCGAAAAGGATGAACAGCTGAGGATGCTTTGACTCTTGAAGTCGAAGTAATTTGGACACTACTTGGTTCAAGCGGATTTCTGAAGACCAACAATAATCTTGATTCAAAAATAGGATTTCTACAACAACGGACGGCGCACCCATACTTTAAAGACGCAAAAGCAAAGGTGATCCTTTAGTCAAATTACTCAGTGTGTTAGTAAGCAAAACATTTACTTCGCTCAAGGAATGTAAGTGTTTTTATGAATCAATATATATTCCAGTAAGTTTATTTTTTGCTCATCGCTATCTAGTTTTCAGATAAATATTTTGTTTTTCTGCTATATACAATGTTAAATGAAGCAAAGAGAACAAAAAGTTTTAAAATAATGATCAGATTAATTTAACGGGCATTTAGATAGTAAATTCTTGTTAAGCTGATTAAATCATACGGAATGCTTTCACGGAAGTGTTGCATTTTTAAATTCATAAAAAAAATTAAACCATTCACAGATATAATGAATCCATACATAAATTTTTTAATTCCATGCATACCTCAAATGTTCAAATGTCATGGATGAATGATCAAAATGAAATGAAAAATGCTAAAAAACATGAAAGGTCACGAAAATATAAATACATAATTTTGTCTTTAGTTTAAATGAATTATTTATATTTATTTTTGTTATACATGATTGTAACTGCAGCAGTTTGGTGGCAAACTCAGTAATGGAGGTTTTCCAGGTTCGGATCCTAATTTGAATAAATAACTTTTATATTAAAAGAGTCTAGTACACGTTATATCAAGTCTGGTTCAAATATTCTTCTATTAGTATGGCGCAGAAGTTCGAAAAAGAGAATAAATGGCTGCTCAGGTGCAGTTCTCGTCATCTGATCACAGTCCCAAATCACGAGGATGTCCTAAATTAGCTTCAGTGTTGTTTTTAAACGGGGCGTAAATATAATTAAGTTAAATTGGTACATAGACTTGAAAAGAATTAAAATGTAAATCTTCTTCAAAATTTTTACCCCTCCCCCCGTTTCCCATGTTGTTAAATACAGTTTTTAAAATTTATTTTTTAAAGGAATTAAGTTTTGGTCAAAAGGTTGACAATAAAAAAACAGAGAACTTTTATATGAACCAAATTTTGCTCCTAAAGCTAGATTTCGATCGATTCAAATTTTGCACAAGAATCTAAATAAATCTGCCCCTCAACCTGTATGCATATAGACATCTTGTTGTTGTTGTTACTAATGGCACTTGCCATGGACAAGCCCGCTTATAGGCATAAGGACATAACTCACAAAATGTACCTAGGCAGCTGAAAGAAATTCGATCTTCACTCTCGACAACAAAATTGAATATCTGCATTACATTTGTGGCCGACAGAAAGAGAAAGAAATCGTATACTCGAATTTCTTTACTGTGTTATAGAAACTTAACACAAAAGCGCCATATTTTATATGTATAAAACAAAGTCGAAAGGAGAATAACCACATTTTTTTTTTCATGTATATATTCTTGTTACGGCAACAGAAAAGTTTTGATAAAAAAAAAGCACCTGGGAAAATATTAATTAGGATACATTGCCATCAATAGAAAACTAACACACAAAACAAAGGCAGTATTTATTACAAATCTCGTAAAAAATAACCATCTGCCTTGGGAATACTGAACTGCATGAATAAGCAAAACGGCCCGTGCACGTGGAAAAATAGAAATGCACACAATCAACAGAGGTGCATTGTCGTGGCACCTAATAATTGCGGATCACGACGAATTCCAATCTCGGTGTAATGACACCCATCAGTGAAGAAACGGAGCAGTAAAGAAGAAATAACGACTTGCTTCGAAAAGCACTTGGGAGCTCTTTGCTCCAACCGTGACTCAAATTCGAAAGAAAGAAAAAATGCAATTGCTTTTTCTCAGAAGGAAAAAAAAAACCTCGACTACACAAAGAAAAGAGTATATTTGAGATAAACGGAATTTTAAATCCAAAAAGGAATGAGAAATATCTATTTCAAAAACATTCGTAACAGAAATGCTTTTTTTAGAATTTGATTTGAATTTCTTTTTTTCTTGAGTTCAAATAAATTTAAAACCATTCTCCCCTCTCTCTTTTTTTAAAATTCAAGTTGTTTTATGGATGGTCAAAAGGTTGAAAACGAGACGCATAAATCGTCATATGGTTGCTATCGTAATTTTTTTATGAAGGGAAAAAAATGGTGAAAATCGTGAAGGAAGCAATTAATATTTTGGACACTCAGCTTCCGGTTTCACAAAATAGAGTGGTCTCAAAACGCACTTGAGTTAATTAGAATTTTTTTTCCATGCCTCTTATCCACACAGAAAAACTACATCAAGTAAAAATGAAATGGTCTGACACTGGCGATGACAAATTAATAATTAGATTTATGTATGCTGGCTTAAAGAAATAAGCTTTTTTCATAGTGCTATTTAAATGTATTAATACTTCTACTTTTGAGACGGTAAAATTCATTACATAAAAAATTATATCTTTAATATATTTAATTACTTCGTACTGTAACAGATATTAATTAATACAAAACTGCATCTTGAATAAAGGATTATTTCTATTAGAATTTTCTTTCTTCGTAAATATGTCTAATCACCAAGCACATTTCATTTAAAAAAACGCTTTAAAAAATCCACTTGTCATCCGAATTAATTAGAATGTTACATTATTCTAAAGGTACAGCAGCATTTCAATTAAAATTTATCTTATAAGAGCAATTAACTTTTAAAGTTAACAATAAATAACTAAATGCGTTCAAAAAATTAATTCCGGTAATTCTTTTATGGGTTCATATAATTTATAAAAAGAAATATGTAAGGAAGAAAACATTTAATTTCGCCCAATTTCTTTTAATCTTCAAAAACAGGGAAGCTAAAAAAAATGCAAAGTACGTGGGAAGTTATTATCGCCGAAAGTGAACCATTTGACAAGTGCTACAAAAAGGTAGCTAAAGCTCTTTTGATCTATTCTGGTTTTGAAAGAAGGCATAATATGAACCATTTCGCTAAATCATATTTTAATGTTATTTGTATCTGTATGATAAACATGAAATTATTGGGCTATATCCCTTTCTTTACACACAGCGCAACAGAAATCAAATCTAGCATCTTCACCTTCAAATCGTCGGGAGGATTAGCCAAATCTGAAGTGTTTTACAATTAAAATATTTACAAAAATATTCACGGTAAAACTTTTAAGTAACATTACACAATCATGTAGCAAGTGCATGTGAAGCTCGTAACACAATATATTTTTTTTTTTTTTTGCCATTTATCCTGATCAGCGATTTTCCAAGTGCAAATAGCGCATGGAGCATAATTACTTTATCGTCCTCCCCTAGATTTCTTTCTTTTTTTAAAAAAAATATCCTTAATGCACTAACCTGGCCTTTATGTCCCTTGAAACCAGCGCATCTATACTCCTTCTCCCCCGTTTCAAGCCTTGGACAATCAGTTTAATTTATGATAAAAGTTTAAAACTCTAGTATTCAGTAAAAACTTTTCAATTACCTCGCTAACGTTTCTTTATTAATATGGCAATGAAAATTCAATCCAAAATATGTCCCTCCAATCACTTTAACAGCATGTATTTTAAATGGCATGTATATTAAAATCATTTCAGAATTTTATTATTATGCTTATAATTTCAGATCTTAAAAATATTATTTTTCAATAAAATTTAAAATATGTAAAATTTTCAAAATAGTAATCAAAAAAGAACTTTACATCATAGAAAACGCAAATAATAAAGCACCTTTTTTGGAACGATTTTTCTTGAATAACTATGAGGTATTTTTCCTTTTTAATTTTTTCCCCCTTACAATGGTAAATAAAAACCAATTCTCGGAAACAAAAAAATGGTTAATAAAACGTTAATCATATTGTTTAACATTTGATGGTTATGTTAAACGATATTTTAGATAAAGAATTAAAATAATTATCTTACTGAATTTATCCTTTTTAGTTTCTACTTTTTAGACAGTTTAATAAAAATATACCTAAATTTTAATTTTGATTCGGGGAAAAAAATAATTTCGATTGTTGAAACGTCTGTTTTTCGATTTTAATTAAATCTCTATAAATTAAATTTATATCTTTAAAAATTTTTTCAATGATTTTAAAAATATATTTAAACTAATAGTAATTAAAACCTAAGTAAAACGCATTTAAAAAAAAAAGACGTTACATTAAAGAAATAGCCCAATATTTGATTTTATACAATTTGTAGCCTTTCACATGAGTTATAAAACCAGACGGAATAACAGCTAAATATCTATCAGTAAGATTTGGGGAAAACAAATGCTAAAAGGATATAAAAAGTTAAAAGTCCAGAACACAAATACGCCTTATTTATATAAATGCAAAGAATGTATGCGTGTGACATTGTCAATTCCGATGTGGATATTTCGCAATCCGAGAAAATGGCCTTGTCTTTGTGCACCTGGAGGTAAAGAAACACTCAAGAAAGTGAAGGACAACTTTGAATAAATTAAAAAGCCGAGTCTAATTCTCGTGGGATCTTGAACTTTCTCGGAAGAGAAAGAAAGGTTAATAGAGAGAGGGATGTACAAAACTGATGGAACGTAAGAAATTACTTTTAAGAAATTTAGGTTGTTAATACAAATAAATAAAAATGTTAAAGTATGATTTACAAAATTTTGTTAACATTTTACGATATTCCCATAAGGATGCCATTTTAAATTTGCTTTAGTTTCGGTAAATTAACAATAATTTTGAAACAATTTTAGGGTTATTTTAAGACAGAATTAATTTTAAATTATGATCAGATGTCGAGGACGAACATGAGTTGGTATCTTTCTTCCAGGCTTTTGCATCACAACTACAGACAAGCATTTGGCTTCAACAGATTTAGTAAGCATTAGATCTGCTTATACGAATATTTTGTTGTGGAATGGGGTTTCTAAGCGGAGACCCTGTTATCTGACAACTACAATCATAATATTTTTAAAATAATAGGTAGATTAAATGTTAGAAATCAACCAACAGTTTTTTTTAAAGAATTTAAAAACAAAAATGTATTAGATTACAAGAAACAAACGACTAGCAAAAATAATAAAAAAAATATATAAAAATATTATTAAATAACAAAAATATTTAGCTCACAAAAATAAATAAATAGAAAGTAGTAAAAATTGGTAATTAACATATTAAAGGAGCAAGAAAATTAAATTCCATCCTAAGATGCCAGTATGAAACTTCAAGAACTTGTAAGAACAGAGTTGCACGTACGATTAATTGTATTCAGAAAGAGGAAAAGAAATTTTTTTACATTCACTAATCAAAAGTTATTAAGTTCACATAGCTGAATTAAATTGGTTAAAAATTAAAAAAATATATTACAATTAACATAAGTAAAGGTATGACGCTTACTACAGAAGAGGAGAGCGAAGGGACGTCCAAACTGTTAGGAAATGTGAGCTATTAAGTTCGTAACTTTAATTTGGATCGCAGGAGCAGATAATGTTTAATAAAACAAAATACAAAACTGTTTACGTTTATCAAGACCTGTAATAGTATTGCAGCATTTTAATCGGATTATAATATTAATAATTTCCTACTTAACTTCTTACTATTTTTTTATTTTTACTAATTTCATAATAGTTATTATTATAAAAAAAGTAACTAGATGAATATTAGACAGGTAAGGCTTTTAGTTTTGTTTCGATCCGATTTAGATTTTTAAAAAAGCAAAAAACATGCGAGTCCAAAGACAGGTCACGCTTCAAAAATTAGGTTTGGTTGAGGTTCTAATTCTTTGAACTTCAGTTAGATAGATTCCGCCTCTCTTTCGTATTATGAAACCAAAATCAACAACAAAAAAAAAAGTTAGATTATATGCAGTATAAGAACTAATCTTGAAATGGGCGATTTCCACAATAATTGAATTGGGCAAATGTGTTATTTGCAAATGAAGTTTATATCATCGCCAAGGTATTCGTGAGAGATGACAAGATTTCTGTTTTGAAGAAACTCAGGAGCTATTTTGGAACAAATGGCGTCATTTTAATAAGATGGCATCTATGTCAGATGTTGTCCTTATGCAGTTTCATTAGAACAACCAAATTAAATTCTCATGATTCTGATAATGTGTCAGGAATGTAATTTTGGGACGAATAACAAAACTTGAACGAGCATTCAAGAGATTTTTAACCCTTTAATGACTACACATATATGCAGTCAAACATCAACAAGAGCCGACAATATTTTTTAAGAAATTTTTAAAAACTTTAGGTAAATTTACGAAATAGTTCAACATACGCGAACATACATATAAATTTTTGCAATAACATCGCACACATACTGTGTGAATGGACACTGATAGTAATTTCGGCTATAATACACGTTGTGTGGGCGGACACTAACAGTTGTTCAGTCTATAACGCATACTATGTGAGCGGACATTCACTGTTATTCCGGCAATACCTTATACAGTGTGAGCGGACATTGAATGTTATTTCGGTTCTAACATACACTGTGTGAGCGGACATTCACTGTTATTCCGGCTATAACACACAAGTTGTGTGACGACCATTAAGGTGCTAACATACCGCATAATTATAGAAACGCTTTTAATTCTGGGCAGTTAAAAAATCCATCTACTTTGATTAGGATTCAAACCATGCGCTTGGACATATGTAACCTACAACTTCACTCCTACATCGTTGGGGTCGAACATGGTAAAGATAAGCAATGACTCCGGACTCAACAAAAATGTTGCATCGTTTCTTTCCCACAGAATTTAGGGGCGTCACAGGATGTGAAGCAGCATTATCGTCATTTCAGAGAAGGAAGACAATACCTTTCACACTCAAGATACTCGTTAGGTATCTCTTAAATCATCGCAAATATCCTTTTTTTAACAATGAATCACTAAGCACTCGAAGTCCATCAAGTGTGGAAAAGTAGATTTAAAATAAAGGAGCAGCGACGGGAGAGGAAATGATAGTTCTCTTTCAATAGCTTAACATCTTGATTAAGCTATTCTTTTATAGAAGGAGCGGTACTCTTGCCTGTTTACTATGAAACTGTAGGCGACGCCTCAAAAATGAGCACATAAGATATTTGACTACGAAATTACTCTCAGAACGTTCATCATAAAAAGTTTTCAAACCATTTTCTGGTTTATCATCCAACTTCGGGGATGTAGCCAAATTAATATCCCAAAATTAACCCTCTATGGGACGACTTTTTAATTTAACTCCAAAAAAAAATAATATTGTGGGAGCGAAAAATCAGAAATTATAACCCTACAATATATATGCAAATGAAAACAAATTTTTGTGTTTAAATAGTTTTATTGCGTTATAATCATTAGGTGACTTTCAAGTCACACTGGCCTGTAAAATTTGCACCTCTGTGAATAATAGCTCATATGTGAAAGTTCATAAAACAATGTGCATCGGTGTAATGCATAAATATACATGCATCCATAAGCATAGTTTGGTAATCCTAAATAATTTCAATTGGATCAAATGGTTTCGCGTAGTTTTACTGCCAACAGTTTACACAACAATTATTTTGCTATTTCGGGTTGATGAGCTTAACAATGGCCATGAATACTAGTATTGGTTGTGTTTGCAGCGTCATAGAGTTAAGATTTATGCGCCATCTCATGAAAAAAGCTATAATTATTTTGTAAAATGTCGATAAATTAAAATGTGACCGGGAAGTTACACGGGCCCTTAGAGGGTTAAGTAACCAAAGTTTTTACCAAGGGGCTCCGAAGGCAAAAGGTTAATTCCTTGGAGCACAGATTAGAAAAGGAATAAGCCATATAGTAGAATCCAGTCCTTTGATCTTAAATAATGACAGAATAATTAATATATAATAAACATCTGTAGTCTTAAAATCTCACACCAGATATATTATTTATGTCATAGCGTTTTTTAATTAAAGCGTGTACATTTTTCTGAAAGTACAAACCCATTTACAAGTCAGACTGTGGTTGGATTAGGCTCACACTTGGATAGGCATCTACTATATAGATGTTAAATCTGCATAACGAATTTTATCTATCTAGCTCTCTTCGTTCTGTAACTACCGTGTTAATTTACATTGGAACAGCAAGAGAGGCGGATTTCTGTGCAGATTTTAACATTTAATTCAAAATTTGATAATATTTCGCTTTGGAGCGATTTCTTAAACAAAAGCGTTTAAAGAAATGTGATTGTATTTAGTAAAGAAAGGAAAAAAAAAGATTAAAAAAAAGATAAAAATGACATCTGCAATGCATATTTCAGTGTGTCATGTCAGAACATCATTTCTTGAACGGCCAAGCACCACATGCTTGTTTTTTATTTGTCCAAGTTAAATTATATTTTTATTCATTTTAATTGTTTCATTGAATAAGTCACTTTAGTATTGCAAACGATCCAAAAAACTTTGTTTAAAAAAATATCCCATTTCCTATTTATTTCATTTAATCACGTGCTCAAAATGACATTTTTCTAGGTTATATTTGCTATAGAAATTAACTTATTTCTTAAATAAGATATTTTTTAAATGCACTGGTAAAGTGTTATATTAAAAGCTGATTTTTTGAGATGCTCGTGTAGAAAATAAAATTTTTGTCTTTCTCTAACGGATTTTTGTTGACGCCATAAACCTCATCCCAAAAACAACATCATGTTCTGACATGATAATAATAGTAATAATAACCTATTCGAAAGATAGCATACGCGACAAAAGTAATCCTAGGATTAAAAAAAGTAAGTTTCATGAATGAAGGCAAGCATCTATAAGTATTTTCCTTTTCAACAAAATCGCAAGTTCATAACCCTTTGCGAAGCAAAGAGTGCTCAAATACGATTTATCTTAAGATAAATCAATCCGATTACACATTGGAGAAGCGAATGTTTGCAAACATGCGCGATGTTTTCAATTGCGAGCATGAAAAGCGACAGGAGGAAAGTAATCAAAGACTTAACAGCTGGCTCAGTGTGAGGCAAATAACCGTGATTGAGAATGCCACTCAAAATTCGCATTTCCTAGAAATAAATTATTCAGAATTTTTTGTGACACGCTGCAATAGTCAGGAGTCAATTGTTCTGACTCCAGTGTAAAATGATAAGAGGAAAATCATCTGCTATTTTTAGAAGCAGCGAGAATGGTGTAAACTCTCCTCTTTCCAACTTTTTTTTGTTGTATTTTTATTTGGTTGTCACTATTTTCGTCGTTTGAACTGAATCTCGAATTTTGAAACCTAATAAATCGTCGAAGCATTTTGCATTTGAATTACATCTAGCATTTTGAAATTAGTTTACCCGAATATGACCGATATTTTGTGTAGTTATCTTTTTTCTTGTTTCTTTTGATTATTGTGTAATTTTCGGAAATGATTGTTTACATTCGAATTTTTTAAGCCTTTTTTTTGTTGTTTCAGATTAAAAATAAAAAGGATTGGTATCAAAAGGCCAAAAAATCGTGTATTATAACATCTTTTAAAATACTTCTTTTATTTTACCAACAGATTCTTTGCCTTTTTGAAATACCTTTTAGCTTTATTATATTGATTATTAAGCTTTATTAAAAAGAAACATAATTTGAACCCTATTTTTTTTATATTCGAGAAGTCTAATTGTAGTTTGAAAATACGGCGCCTAAAGCCATATTGTGCGATTCCCTATCTACCTTATTGCAACTTCGAGCATAAAAATGAGAAGTTCAATTTAATCTAACAATCTCCAAGTAGCTTACTAAGCGAGAAGAAGAAAAAATATATAATTTCCTTTTTCGCTGTGAGTCCATACTTCTATAACGTATTGATGAGTGCAGTAATTAGACCACTTTTTTTGATTCGTGGTAGTCGGTTATTCTAACAAAAGACTTGCTTGATCGGTCTTCTTTCCGAAATAAGCGTAATTCTAGAGTATTATATTAGATAAATGTAATTAATTAGAGACGGTACTCCTTACAACTGGAGAGGGATTAGCGTTCAGGTCAATTAACGGTAGAATGAGGGGGAAAAGTTAATTGACTGATTCTCTTCAAAGTAATAAAAGCCAGAACCTTACCTTGTCTGGATTATTTCGTAATGAAAACCTTTTTTTGTCAAGCATTACTTGTCACTCTACTAATGGACACTAATTCTTGTTAATGACAACACAAAGTCGTAATTTACGCAAGGGATACGGCACACGCTTGATAAATAAGTTATTTTATAAACAGTAGATATTTATGATAAATGAAGAATAAAAAAAAAGATTAAAATGAAATTGGCTATTCATATTTCAATATATCATGTCAAAACATAATTTCTTGAACGGCCAAGCACCACGTGCTCTTGCAAGTTAAATTATATTTTTATTCATTTTAATCATTTCATTGAATGGGTCACTTTAGTATTGCAAACGATCCAAAAACTTTGTGTCGCATTTATTGTTTAAAAAAAAATCACATTTCCCATTTATTTCATTTCGTATAATCACGTGCTCAAAATGACATTTTTCTAGATTTTTATTTGCTGTAGTCATTAACTTTTTTTTTTTTAAATCGGAGTTTTTGTAAATGCAATGGTACGCGTTATTAAAAGTTGATTTTTTGAGATGCTCGGGCAGATAATAAAATTTTTATTTTTTACCTACGGATTTCTGTTGAGACTAAAAACCTCATCCCCAAAACAATCCCATGTTCTGACATGATAATAAATTATTACACAATTGACTTTATAGCAGAAAGATCTGTGAATCACACACATCATTTAGTAGGATTTTTTTCTCTCCATAAAAGAGCAGAGATACAAAAGCAGAATAATAACTATTTTCATACTCACATAATACTTTTTTAAAAAAGAGTTCGCATTGGCAAATCCAGTAGTTCATGCGCAACACAAAATTAAGATTCAAAGAGTAAGAACTAATACAACAACTGTTCAAAGTTTACGCAGACGTAAAAATGAATATCATAAAAGGAAAAGAGAGAAGATAATTTTTGAAAGATCGAAGAGATTAGCCTCGATTAATAGTGCAACAAGGAAATAAAAAAAGAAAGGAAAAAGAAAACGATTTACATTAATCAATTTATGTAAAAACACTGTTAATTTTCAAGTTCTTTGCCAGGAAGTTAAAATAGTACTGTTTAATGTCACCTTCAGAGCTTTAGTACATTAAAATTTTTCGTTGAGATATCTAAGATATTTACATGATTTTAAGAAATGGAAAATTTAGTATTGCATCCGAAGTTACGAGAAAGACGTGTGTGATTTTACTTCTTTCACCAGGTGCGCCGATAACATGCGGCAGAAACCACGTGTTTCTTCTTATTCTTGTTTATCATTTTTTTGGGGGTGGGAAACGTTTCTTTATATCTGGTCTCGAAGAATTCCGATTCAAAATTAGAACGCTTTCTAATATTGACGGTAAATGTAATAATAAATAATAGACAGTGGCGGATTTCCGAACAGGCGCATGTGGCGCTCGCCTCGGGCCTCACAATTTAGTTCTAAAATAATTATTATTATTATATAATGGGAATCTGTAGAAATGACTACAAGAAACAATCCTAGGTCTCGCCCGCCCCATTTTTTTACACAAAAAATATCAGATACAGAGTTTAACAGAGTAAAAAATATATCTAAAGAGTGCATACTATAAATATTGGGCAGAGGGGTGGGCTCAAATTGAATTGTGCCTCGGGCCTCTGAAACTCCGAATCCGCCACTGGTAATAGAGAATATTTTTTGAATTTTTACCAAATTTTACACGAAACATAAATTATATCAAGCATTTTGTACAAATAGTTTTAAGTGAAATTTATATTAAATTTAATTACGAATCAAAACTATACGAGTAAAAAAAACCCATCATAACTTGATTTATGATAGAAACTTTAGTATTATTACCCATATTTACTAAAGTTTTTGCAATTATATATAAGTTTTCTTTATAAAATTAAAAAGACAAATTGAATTGTAAATCAAAGAAAATAAGCCTAGTCAGATGATGTTCGTTTAAAAAAATTAAAACTTAGAAAACCCTTTTTTAATTGAATGCAAAATACAAATAACTTAAAATGAAGACAAACTCTGTTTTCATGAGAAATTTAGTGTTTTGGAACAAAGATTAACTATTGCCAACCACTCGTTGGCTTAGCCAAAGGGGGTGGGGCAATTCAGAGAAAGCGACTAATTGGAATCCCGCATTTTGATTTGAGCGGCAAATATAATTTTCTTCAAAACTTATTTTATTATTCATACAAAATAAAAGAGTTTGTCTATCAATCTGAGCACCACGCTTAGTGTTTGTTCTACAAATGGATATCAGCTACTAACAATTTAGTAGTATAAATAAACTCATTTTTTTACAATCTTTTAAAAATAAATTAAAAAAAAAGAATTTACACTTTAATGACACGGTCCAGATCTTTTTATTCTTTAATTTTAAGCTTACGAGTCAGAACAGAAGGTCACAACATGTACCGATTAACAGCGATCGACAAGAGATCCCAGCTGTTGGCCACTGGACCACGTCGTTACCCAGAAAAGCGGCGACAACAACAAACAGAAAAGTGGGGCTCGTTTACGTACCCGTGAGGTCGGTCGATTGACAGCCCTGCTGCTACATATCGTCTGGTCAAGGTCCCGACTCCATCGTCCCAAAAGTCACCCACAGAAGTCTCCAGGAGAGTGGACACACTTTGCCTCTGTTAATCCGCGGCTCTGTTTTGATTGCGCTGCGTGTTCTCAACGAGACGAGGACACGTTTGACAGGACTTCCAAATCCCGCCACTCGCTCATAGGTTCTACCTCTACACGAGGGCAAATGGATCGTGTCGTGACGTCACACTCCCCGAGAGAACGCGCCCTGGCGGAACGAGTGAGTCACAGAGGGAAAAAAGAAGTAATCGGAGGAGTTGGGGATTCTCCTCTCTCAACAGCTGAGACGAGCGCCTTACTCTTTTCTTTTTGTTCGTTCTTTTTTCTTTTTTTTTCTTTCCTTTTTTCGGTTATGGGTAACAGTGCGTTTGCTACAGTGTAGTGCAGTATTTATGTTTCCTGCAACAGAAGACGTCTGCACGAAAGGGGGGGGGGAATTGTGCTTTACCAGTTTAAAAAAATAGTAATAATTCAAATGACATAACAAGGATAAATGATGCCAAAGAATACTTTTTCCCCCTTTTCTTTCGGGTCTTCCTTCCAACATTTAATGTTAAATACCAAGGCCAGATTTAACTTTGCGTAGGCCTTTGGCAATGAAAGATCGCTCCTTTTCTTCTTCTTCTTTCCAACTCTCAAAGCCGCTTTTTTTGTGTGTGTGATTGATTTTAAATTTAATATCTATAAAATGTTATTTTTGCTAACTAAATATCATGAAAAACGGAAATAAAATATTTCTTTCAAAAGACTAGATTTCATTGATCTCGAGTATAAAAAGGAATTTCAATTTAAAAGCAATTTTAAACACACTAAAAAAAACTTTCTTAACATGCTATAAAAATTTCCCAGGCTTCTGACTAGACTGCTATGCATATTTCAATGTATCATGTCAGAACATGATTTCTTGAACGGCCAAGCACCACGTGCTCATGCGAGTTAAATTACATGTTTATCCCTTTTAATGGTTTCATTGTATGAGTCACTTTAGCATTGCAAACGATCCAAAAAAAACTTTGTCTCGCATTTATTGTTTTAAAAAATATCGTGTTTCCTATTTATTTCATTTCATATAATCACGTGTCAAAATGGCATTTTTCTAGGTTTTATTTGCTGTAGTAATTAGTTTATTTAAAAAAATCAGAGATTTTGTAAATGCAATGGCACCGCGTTATTAAAAGCTGATTTTTTGAGATGCTCTTGCAGATAATAAAATTTCAATTTTTCGTTTACGGTTTTTATTTATTTTTCGCCTATGGATTTTTGTCTACCTCATTCCCAAAATAACTTCATGTTCTGACATGACAAAAAGCTTTAGGTATTTTTTTTTAACGATTTAAGTTGCAATACTTAAGTGCTGGGAGTTTTAATGACTGTTTTGTCCTCTTACTTAGAAGTTTTACGATTCAATCGTATAAGCGGATCATGCCATGGCTATAAGAGTCTTTGTTTTTTCAATTAACTTTACTGCGGTGACTGATCTTTCGGAAGCTTTCTCTGGGGTGCTCTCGGGAGTCAACGAACCAGAGGTGACAGGATACGAGGAACTCGCGCTCTTGAGCAACCAAGAGTCGGAACAAGCAAAGCGTTCACTGTTGGCACAGAGCCCATGCGACAAGCTTCCTTCCGAGACAGCGAGGAAACACCTCGAGGAGAGGGGACAGAGGAGGCAGAATGAGCAAACAGGATTCGAAACACTTTGCTAAAAAGCACCTCTCCGCTAAAGCGAGATCAGTTCTGTTAAGATTTATGTAACATTTGAAATCGCACATTACAATTCATGAATTTTAAATAATCGTTTTAAAGGCAATAAGCCATTTTTTAATCCCGTATTAGGCTGCTTCATGACATCGTGTTGTGTTATTTATCCGCAGTTCTTTTCATTGAAAAGCATCCGTAACTGTCAAAAATAAGTGAAATGATGCTACCTCGAAACGATTATGTATCGCGGGGAAATTTTCCGAGAAAGTCCCCATTTATCACCCTTTTTTTTTTAAAAAAAAAGCTCTTTAAATATAAATATGCAGAAAGAATATGTAAAATCTTCGTTTTTCTGAGCTATTACACGACCTCAAAAAATAAGTGTGTGTGTGTAAGGATAACTCTAAATCTAAATTAAATTCTAATTAATTTCTTAATTTTTACCTTAATTCATACTAACTTCATTTTAAAATGTTCTCTAATTTCCTGAATCAATTCAATCTTTTTATTTAGTTAATGCTACAAAATATCTCTAAAAATGCCTACATCAGCGAATCTCAAACTCCGAGTGAAGGGATAAAAAATTTGTCAAGCTAAGCGAACTCTTTAAAAAAAAAAATCTCTATTCCTCTTACCTAAATCGACATGTCAAAGAAATCCCTATCAGAATCCCTTAATATATAATATATATAATACTTCTTTCACTCTTGTGTAGGGATGCATATTGACGCCTCTCATCGCTTCTTGCTTTGACATAAATTACGCTATTTATGCCTAAAACGAAGCTCAAAAATTCAAAGTGTCTTCTCTCTCTCTTTGGCTAAGAAACTGCACAAAACCATATGATTTACATATTATATATTTATATTTGAAAAGATGATCATTTGATAATTGTTGACAATGGGATAATTACGTTGAGAATGTTATAAGAGTGGATATTATTATTTTTTATTTTTCTCATAATTTTCTTAAACAATTCCATTGGGATTTGAAATCCACAACACTGGATTTGAATCCCACCAGCAGATAACAAGCTCAATTGATTCCCCATCTCAAACGTAAATGGCATCAACATTCTCTATCAATTAAATCGACTCTCACCGATTATCCACCATGAATCATTCAGTTAATGAAATCAGCAACTCAGATAACACCTCGAAGCGAAATCGAATGTTACCGACCCATTGTCCCAGTTACGCCTCTGTTTCCAACCCTCAAGAATGAATAATAATGCAGCTAATAAAAACAATCGTCTGGAGGCCTGCAGGGTCGATTTCTTTTTCATTTTCCACCACAGTACAGTTGTAGACAAAAATCGACAGAAACCTACGCTTCATCTGCACTTGGAGCATTTGACCGACATTGGAATCATAGAAGGTAGATTCATTAAGACACACCCACCAATCATCCATCGAGGGACAAGAAGGCGATTTTCGAATGTCTCAAATTATGCAACTCGAAAGCCGCAGGGGGTATCAATGAAAATAAAATGTTGCAGTAAAAGATTGATGTAAGAAGTAGGGTCTTAATATATGCAAGGTGGTTCTAGACGAATTTCTAAGTAAAGAGTAGATGAGACGTTTGTCTTCTAAGAATTAAAAAAAAAAGTAGCATGTAAGTGGTACAGGAGATTCCTTTTTAATATGTCAAATGAAAGCGTTACGTACCTAGCATTATTCACAGAAACATTTTATTATATATGCAAAGGAACGGCAAGTTCTATTAGTGTATAAAAATGAGTTACAGAAGATATATTCTCTTAGTAGTAAACAGAAAAGTGAGTCACTGACGCAATTAATACAATTTTGAACAATTTGTCTTACTATCTTACTTAGATTAAAATATACAAGCACGTGAATCAAGAATTTCGCATGACAAAGCTAAAAGTGAGAGATTGTAAAAATAAAACTTTTCAGCAGATTTTACAGAATGAGTTACTCATTTGAGTATTAAAGTTCTACATCCAAATTCAAAACGGATATGTCAAGAATGCATGCTTTTTCCTAACAAATATACTTTGAAACAAATTCGAGAAATTAAAAAAAAAATGCAATAAGCGACCGTAAAATTATGAAAGCATATTTTTGCCTGTGCGAATAGACCAAGAAAGACTAAGATAAGTTCAGAATGAATTTCGGTCAACAGGCTAACTTTTTCCATACTATCAGCCATTATAATACCTCAAATCAGGACCTGATTAAGGCAGGGGCATACGGGGCAGTTGCCCCGGGCCCCAACATAAATGGGGGCCTCCAAATCGATTAGAAATTTTATGTTACGTTTCCTTTTTTTAATGAATGATCTTCATTAATAAAGTAGTAAAGCAGAGGGGGCCCCAAAGAAGTTTTTGCCCCGGGCCCCAACTAGGCTAAGTTGGACACTACCTCAAATACTACTCTAGTTTTAAAAATAAAAGAAAGCAATATATTTTTTCAAGAGTGTTATTTAAATAGAAGAAAGCATTTTTTTTTCGATTTTAATACCAGGCTCTTTTTTTCCCGGAAGAAACAAATTGTATACACTGATTCAACAATTTTTTGTTATGATAGACGTACTCAATCGAAAAATATTTTGAAACAAAATTCAACAACTAAATACAATAAATTCTTCCATATACAGTTGTAAAACTAACAAGAAAAAGCGGCCATTTGAATTTTGAACTAGAAAATGTAAACTTGGAGTTGGTTTTACATTCTGATATAATCCTGAAATTTTGATACGGTTATGAATAAATTTTTCAATTAAAAGATAAAATTAAATGTTTAAAAATTTTATTGTTCTATTTTATATTTGATTTCTATGACTAATCTTCGAATTTAATTACTAGTCAATGAAATCACTTCCAAATTTCAAGTTGCCTTTAATGGTTTGTACTACAGAATACAACAAATTTTGATTTTAATAATTCGACAGAATGCAACAAATGTCGATTTTAAAAATTTGACAAAATGCAACAAATGTCAATTCAAAAAGAATACAACAAATACCGATTTCAAAAATTTACCATATCATCATCAACTGACAAGTAATTTAAAGATAATGCATATTTAGTTCTACCCATCATTTTTTTCTAGTTTTATTCGCTTCGTTAGATAAGTCGCAATAGAAATCTAGTGAACTGAGAAAAACAAATTATTTAAATAAAAAAAAATCAAACATGGTTCACTGTGAAAGTACGATTGTTTCTGAAAACGCTACTTTTCCCACCAAAGTTTGGAGTCGCAACAATACAAAATGAAAGCAGAAATAAAGGAACTGCTCACCGTTCTAACCTAAACGAAACGGAATTCAGTTCCCGGTATGTAAACAAAAGACCCAACGGTACCCAAGGGAGACCCCATTGTGCGTAAATGAGTGACCAGCGTTTGAATGTAGCTATTACCCAAAACATTCCAGTGGGGTCTTGCACAGCAAAGGTCGTTGATCGATACGCCTCGAAAAACCTAGTAGAGCGTGCGTAGGAAACAAAGCTGCTCGTCGCGCGACATTAACGAATAAAAAACAAAACTTGGCAATTTTGGTTATGCACATAAATCGGAAACATTCAAAATGGACAACAATCATGTTGATTTGATTTCTGGGTTCTTTGTTTTTTGCATCGCAGACTAGCAGAATCTGACATCAAGAAGATTTCGTTCCTCGCAATCTTCAGAAAAAGACTTCCCCAAGAATAAGGCGAGTCAGCAGAGCTTGAAACCGTAGAGGAATGGAAGAGATCTGGGTCGAAACACGACAGCGATCTGCCATTTATAAAACTAGGTTAATATCAGGTAAATGATAGCCAGATAAAAGGCAGATGCAAATTGTGCCCGAGACATGATGAAGATGACAGTTACGATGCGAATAAACTCTTTTTCAAGATTCTAAGTAAAACTGCGGATGAGAATGGTAAAACGAGATTCTAAAATATTAGTAATTGATAGCGGTGTTCGAATGAAAATAACAATTAAAAATGTGAGAGCTGAAACAATTGCAAGATTTAAATCACGAAATCTGAGATTTTCAAACCAGCATTAAATTAGTTTTTGGATTTCAAACTTGTATTCAATGTATATTTCTTATTCTATAACAATGAGCAAACGTGAGAAAGAATTCTACTTGCATTCATTTCAGCCATTTGAATTCAAAGCAAACACGTTTGGCTCAGTTAGCAATATTAGTAATAAGACTAGAATGAAAATGGCTTATAGTAACGATTCTTTAACTTTTGAACATTCCAAGCCACTTTTTAAAATTCGAATAGCGTCCCACTTCAATCTTCGGTGCTTAGAATTTTTTCCATAGATGAACAGCACATGTTCTTTTTAAAAGAAGTTTTGTCGCAAAAAAATAGGTTTCTTGAAGGTAAAAAGTATTTATTATTAATGTAATTTAACAAAAGAATTCTATTCTTTAAATTCTAATTTGTGATTCATTGAAGATTTTATCCACATCACATTTTTGAAAATTGTGGAAAGATATACTTTATGCATTCACGATCTTGTTACGACTTACCTGAAATGAGTTATAGGTCGACGATCGTGTGGGATCAGTAGTTTAAAGCAAATGAAACATATGACCATATAAAAGCAATAGTCGATAACGATTATGGTCGACATCTATTTCTTCAGAAATAACTAAATAAAGTTGAAATTTTTAGATTTAATTTCTAAAATACATCTCCCAATGTTTAGTAAAACGAATCAATACATAAGATCAGTTTGAACATTTTCCTACAAGATTACGTTAAATCTTTTTATAAAATGACGTATATAACTTACTTATTTTGTAGAGCAGCATTTTCTTGCTTTACTTTAATGTACCTCTCATCTGTATTCATTTGATTGTCAGTCAGCGTCGCCACCTGCTGTTGAAGCTCCTGAACCTGTAACAGAAAGGGAGGAAAATAGCATCAAAACAATAAATTTGCTTCACGAATTTCAATTTTTATCATGATATTCAAAGTGAAAGAGTCGTACTTCAATATTTATATATGAGCGAAGTATGAATTGATAATGCATACTGGTAAATAAATTGATGTCTAGAAGTGAGACAATACTATTCAATTCTATATTCTTGTTTTGTAAAGAAACTTGGAAGGGGGAAGAAGATTCTAAAATTCAAAGAAAAATCTTTTCAATAAGTTACGGTAGAAACCTTTGGGAATTTCAATTACCGTCTCACTTATAAAGA
This sequence comes from Argiope argentata, assembly GCA_026289955.1. Lineage (NCBI taxonomy): Eukaryota > Metazoa > Arthropoda > Arachnida > Araneae > Araneidae > Argiope > Argiope argentata. Next base: position 37,371 of record JAOUZG010047674.1, on the reverse strand, counting down.
AAAAAAATAAACAGGAAATAAAATGAAATATTCGATCGTAAATTTTAAATTTTCATGTGCCAACATTATTATTTTTAAGTCATTATTTATCTTAATTAATTTCAGTCATTAACTAGTTTAAAGATGTTTCTTATTTAATTTTACGACAAGTCCATCCTTACACAACATCATAAAATTGAATGGCCAAGCAAAAAACGTCAAAAAATGTACTGAGTTTTTTTAGCATACTTACAGCATATTTTCCCGAGAAACTGCACAAAAGAGATACCCGTTTTTGACGCAGACAAGTAATTTCACTTGAATGATTTTGGTACAAATGGTACTCGGATCTAACTTGTTTACACGTTTCTTTGACAACCACTTTAACTCAGTATATCAAATTCCAAATACTTTTCGTGACAGACAGCAATTGCTCTAAAGGATTGCAAACTCAACATTTTTCTAAAAAATGTACGTGACATATGCCGCATGTTTTACGATTGTTTGGTCAAAGTCATTTCGGTAGGCATTCCAGAACAATATTCCATTTCCTGCCATATATTATATTTATATTAAGAATGAGGGTATTTCAAAGTTATGCAATCATGTTTCTAATGAATTATTATAATAAATAAAGATATCTTCTCGTTATACGCATAGATATCCTCAAATTTGTCATAAAGCTAAGAAAATGTGTAGAACCATACTGTTTTGGAAATTATTACATATGATATGGCAACACGGATAAAAAGAATTAAACAGTTCCAAATAGATACCAGGAATATCAAATAACAGATAACAATTTCCTTTTGTATATTATTTACTTTATAGAAATAATCCAATGAAAACAATATTAAGAATTATCAAAATATTTTGAAATTTTCATTTCCTAATGATATTGTTTTTCTTATGTTCCTTCTTTTGTCGTTGCTTTCCTAATTAGAAAACACCTCACATTTTGGAAATGTTTTATAATTTGCAATCAGCTAAGAATTCATTAAAAAATGAAGTTGTAATGAATCTATGCATTTTTTGCACAGCATACCAATACTGATAAGTATCTTTAATTCTATCATATTGAATAAAAAATCCGACAATTCTATATGGTTCAGGACGCTAAGAAAAAGTAGATTAACTCATAATCTCCGTTGAACTGAGCTAAGCATAATATTTCAAAGTGAAACATTAAAAAAATGTTGCTCTTTAATAAACAGCAGCTAAAAGAACTTTGTTTCGTTCTGGATTTCAAAGGAAGCATCCCCCCAACCCCAACTCCGCCATTTCAAAATGATATCCCGATTTGTCTAATTAAAAACTGTGGTTTCTTCTATTTTAGTTCTCAACGTTTCATATTATTTACGTCTGTATCATCGTTCTTTAAACGGGAATGACTTAAACTATGCATTAAAATTTTGCACCATCATTTTCTTTGAATCCATATAATTATATTTTGTTACATATTTTTAAAGTTTTAAATCAATAAATGAAAAAACAAACAAACAAACAAATAAACGCTTGACCACAATTAGGGGAGAATGAAATACTTAATGACACCATGAGCCTTGAGATTTTTGAGGCATTTTGAAAGCAATTTAATTTTTCACTTTCTTTAATCATAAAGAATGTGTAATTCAGAAGAATCTGCAATTCAGAAGAATGTATAATTAAACAAATTGTTCAAATGAAAATAAAGAGCTATTTAAATTAATTTTTGAGTATAATTCTAGTAACATGGCCAATTATTTACCTTTTGCTGGTTGTATATCATTTTATCTTATAATTGCAAAAAACATAGTATTTGACAATTAAAAAATGAGCAAATGATACTATTATTAAATAATATTTAGAATGCATTAAGAAAAGTGTAGCCTTTTTAAAAAACATTTAAAAAAATGGTTTACAATTAAGCGTATTGCCATTTAAAACTAAGTTTACTACCAAAAACGATTAAATTAAAATCGAATTTAAAAAATTAGTTTTATAAGTTTTGAAATGGTCTACCGGCTCCTCCCTCTTCTTGTCTATAAAGGCCCTAGAAGGGCTTTAATCCGATCTTGATCATTATTGATATCATTCATGAAACGAGTTATATACTTTGAGATTAAACAAAAAGCACAACAATAATGAATCAGACAAGCTAAAACAATGTTTTGGAGTATTTTGTTTTATAACTCAACCAATGCTACAGCAGCGGTGATACGAAACTATAATTGCTGCACGAACAGAGGATTAAAAAAAAATCGAGCAGTCATAATTTTTCCAGCTTCCTTCACAAAACGGAACCAGAAATAGCGCAGACAAACATAGTTCACGTGCGGAGACATCATAAATAGGGGGAAAAAATCTTCAGGTAAAGACCATAAATGTCGACAATTTCCTACTCAAAACGAACTCATTCATTGCATTCATCAATCAAATGTTTGCTCTCCAAGGAACGGATTTGTTTATGACGGTGTGAATGCAGAATTTAGACAGATGGCATTAATACACAATAGAGGGCTTTATGCAAGAAAAGAGACGGAATATTACTGCTTTTTTTCTTTCCAAGGAAGATGAGAATCATCGATTTAATTACAGATTCTTTCGTAATGATGATAATATGGGATCAATAGAATGTTAAAAAACACACCTTAAGAATGGCATAAATAATTAATAAAAAGAATCATAGTCAAAAAAGTATTAGCGCGTTGTTTTAATATTCTTATAACTAAAGTTAAACATTAAAGAAATAGTTGACCTAATCGAATTAATGAAAATTAAATTTATTAATCAGACTGATGTTGATTAACCGAATAAAAAAAATTGATTAATAACCCATTTTGAAGCAATAATAATAGATTTAAATTTAAACCAAGTCCACTGATGTAGAAACACCTAATGTGGCATGGATACAAACACGATAATATTTACCCTCCTTCCTCTTAATAAATTTAAAGTGGCGCTGAAACTATATAGAGTAACGATCATTCAGTCGCATAGACAATGGACTTTAAAAGAACACGGACAATGTAACCTAAATAGAAGTTAATGTAAGCTAAAAGTAGGAATTAAAAATATTTAATTAATAATTAAAGTAATATATTTCTATTAATTAAATTTTTTTCATTGATTCATAGGATTATTCTGCAAGGAAACTTACTAGTGCATAAATGAAGTCTAAAAATTGATGGCAACATGATTCGGTATTTAAAGGTCCAGTTTAAAGAGAAGTTCTGTAAGATAAAAAGAAGCGATGTTGTCTGCCATAATTTCTGAGCTACAAGTTTAATGATATGTGATGTAAAATCTTCCGAATTCAAGTCAAGTTTTTTAAAAATCTGATAATATAAGAAATTAAATTCCAAAGTAGAACCACGATTTTAAGGACTCGTCAAACTTTTGGACACAAAGTTATTATTATTATATTTTTCTTTGTAACCAAATGATCACTTTTGAAACTTTTATAGAAATTGAGGAATAAGAAAATTCCACAGGATTTTCAAAGTCAGAAATCTAGATATTTTCTTCTGATGCAAATTCGAAAATGGTTCATTATTTCCCATTTTTCAAAAAACTGACATGCGTATATACAATAAATTTATTTTATTCAGAGGAGGGGAAACCAGTGAGACTGATTTTTCCAAAACTTTTTCGCAAATTCTCTTACAAACTTGCCGTGCTAGAGAATGCCATGGCAATGGCGCACAACAACGAAATAACTTTTGGAGTGAATTTAACAATTTTACTGAATTTATGATTTCATCCTTGGCGAGTTATTTGGCGATTAATTTCGACATGCTTTAACAATATCGAAAAAACGATTTTGAGTTTTAGATAAGTTTTTCTCAACCAATTCAAAAAATTTGGATGAAAAATTGCCCTTGTAGTTACGAAAACTCGTACCAAATGTAATATATTTAAAGTCATCGAAATTTTGAATTATCGCGTTTAAATGTTTATAAATACAGACCGACAGACAGTTAGCCCGTAGTTGAATTTGACTCAAAATTTGACAGATGTTAAATTTGTGTACCAAATTTTCTCTATCAAGTTATGTTTATTTAGAAATCATCGTGTTAACTTATATTCGAAAAGCTGGACGACAGTCGGTCTTCCTCTGAACATATTTTATTCAAAATTGACTTCGACACATTTGGTGTAAAGACCGCATACCAAATTTTAGTCACCGTTCATAGATTAAATTGCTTTTGAGTCATATTTGTCATAGACAGATATAGAGACATTTTCTAAAATTGTTTTTCGAACTCAGGGAAGTCTAAAACGTAGAAATAGATCAAAATCTGAATGTTTTTAATGATTACTATAGTTTGTTGTTGATGTTACTTATGATACTTGCCACGGACAAGCCCCGCTCATACATCAGCAAATTTTAAGCCGAAGACATACGTGTCTTGTTTCAAGTAGCGCCTACTAGGGCCAAGAGTACGACTTAAGCAACACACTCATCACATTCGCTTGCACAGCCCCTTTTTACAGGGGGACAAAGTCACACATCCGACAGATAGTACAAAGAAGAACAACCTTGCTCGAACTGGGACTCCCAAAATATGAGGAAGACGCGCTACCTCTGGGCCAGAAAGCCATCCCTATACTTTCGTTTTTCTATGTATACGAGAAAGTAAAAAAAATTAGAAGTGATAACACTTAAAAATCCACCATTCTAAAGCTTACAGCCGGAACATTAATTAGTATACTTTAAACCCACTCTGAACCCTATGCACATGAAATTTCTTGCTAATTCTGAGTAATCAATAAAGTAAATTGCTTCGAACTGTAATAACTGGCAATGAAAATTCAAACCATGATCAGAGATAAGAAAGTTGTTATTGCTGAAGGCCGGACTTAAATACCCGATAATTTAGCAAGGCATTTATTTCTTATATTCCTGATAAAGTCTAGACTTCACCTCTGCGTCTGAAGAAAAGCCGCCAAATGCCTCTTTTCATATTTATTATTATTATTACTGATCCTGACCCATTCACAGTTAAACCTTGAAGGTCATCGGTGATAACAGCCCACAGAATAACTATCATTCATAATGACATACACAAGACAAGAAAACAAAAAAGGGTTTTTATCTAACAAAGGGGTCTCTAGATACTTGGCAAGATTGAGAAAGGATAGATAGACTGATGGAATGTCGAATAACGAGGTATTAATCGACGAACCGTGAACTCCGTTTTAACCCAATTTAGATATATCTCGTTTTCAATCTGTGACTCACCATTTATTTTCATTCACTGAGAATCGATTACGTTTTATGTCTTAAATTATAAAAGAAAAATTCATTTTAATATGAATTGTGATCATAAACCATTAAACTGATTCAGCGGAATTCCGATAAAATATAAAATATAATTATTTACGCCATTTATAGATTTTCCAACAGGAGCCTTTAGCTTATTTCTAACAGTTTAAAGGTTAGTTATTAAGCCACGATTAGAGCGAATTCATTGTATATTCCATTTTTTATATATTTTTTCATATTATATGTAACTAATTCACGTCTTTATTCCAAGAAATTTCTGGCAGGCTGCCAGTGCCAGTTTTCAGAATCGTGATAATAATAGTTTTTATAAGATGCTGTAAAAATCATAAAATATGTTTTAAAAGATTATTTATGGCCTATGTACCGAATTACAAGTTTATTAAATAACTTGATTTAACTTGTAAATTTGAAAGTAAACAATTATTAAGAGGCTATTTAAGGGTTAAAAGGTATTAGATAATTTCTGTTATACGATTAATGATGCGATAGCAAATATTCAATAAAATACTGGAACTGAAAAACCAATAAAATATGGATTTTCTGTCTTAATCGCATCTTTAATTATACATATGTTTATATTGCTAACAAGAAAGACTAAAACAGAATAATAAATGATATTATTTACAGATGTGATGCAGAAAATTTGCTTTCCTTCAAGATATTATGAAAGCTAAAAAATTAATTAAATCTGAGCTTTCTAATTTATTTTTATGCAGTTCTAAAGTGTAAAAAAAAAACACACCTAAATTAGCGAAGCAAACAGAAAAACAACAACAAAAAATAATAACAACGAGCCGATACAGCTTATTTGCAAACTAAGATACATATCTACTAAATAAACATTAAAGATGTTCGAAAATAAGCCCTATTCAGATTATTGGGTTAAAGTAAATAAAAAAATATTAAAAAAATCAGAAAATTAAAAGAGTATTAATCAGTATATGAATTCATTCGTATGAAATCTAAACACATACATTCTATAACAGCTGCCATACATCCCCCCCCTCCCAGCCCCCCCCCCCAAAAAAAAACTTAGACGCAAGAATTTATTACTATGAATATCGACAGCCATATGACTATCGACATTTCTTTTTTATGAATAAAACGGCAGCACGAATTATAATATTTTCCGTTTTAGAAGTAGACTACAGAATAAAACTTAAAAATGAATATTTTAATTCTATTTTAAGACTTAACTAGGATAAAATTATCGTTTAACTAATTCTAACTATTCTAAATAGATGCTTAAAAGTACGGCACAGTAATTTTTTTTTAAATTTACATATTAAAATGATTTATAAAAGTTATAATAGTAATTATCAAAGATAAAGTTAAAAAAAGTTTTTCAACCGGCTACTTTTAACAGGTAATAAGTTCTAAAACAATGAAACAGATCGTTTTTAGGCTGTAAAAATCGGCATTATAGATGATTTCAACTATTCTTAACTAAATCATTAACAATGAAGCAAAAAGCAACAGTATAACAAACAAATGAATGGCACAAGAAGTTCGTTTAAAAGGGCAAACAAAACTGACCTTCTGAGCCAAGAGGCATTTGAATTCGGAACTGAGACAAAAAGCATCCGCAAGTTGAAAATCAGTTTCCGAAGAATCTGGCAATAATGCCGGATCGAGGGTCCAGAAAGAGGTGGAACCCCAACAGGGCCTATCCGAAGAAGCCGACATCATCGGGCGACACCAGCGCATAGACGCGTTCGGATGACAGCTCGTCGCGAAATCCACCGATGGCAATTCGACTCGAAATAGGCACATTCGAAGTGGCAACCAGGCCGAGCGAGGAAGTTAAAAATGCAAACAATCCGCGAAACGAAAAACCGCTTCGAAAGTGTGTGTGTGGGCAACACAAAGAATTCCCAAGCTATTCTACTTTTTCTGTTGTCCCAAAGAATTCGCGCTTTTCCTCCCAGAGAGAATATTCGGCGAAACTGAATGTGAATCGCGACGCAGACTCAGAGAGCACATTTTGTGGAATATTTTTCTGAAATTCCGGGCAACCGGATCTCGCCCGAGGCGAAAGTTTAAGGAATAATAGAGGAGTAAAAGAAAGAAAAGTTTGGCCGCGCAGTCGAGAAAGACGAAATGGAACGAACGCTTCGCTTGTCGTCTATCATTAAGATGGCGAAAGAAGACTTAAAATTTGTAACAACAATAAGGTTCGACAAAAATAAAATTACGTGAATGTCATTTAAAAAAATAATCATTTGAAATTCGGATTAATATTTTTAAATCCCAACTTATTTACTTAATTTATTTTTTGATAACAAAGCGGCTGAGAGAATATTTGGTTTGACAACCTTCACTATTAAACACATTATGTATTAACTATATTCATTCATAAAAGAGGAACTGATTAAAAATAATTATTGAAATGCAAGAGAGAAATAACATACATCACTAAATAGATGAAAAGTTAATGCTTCTAAGTATTTCATATAATTATCATGCTGGTGCCGGCTCAGGTGCCGTCCTCGACGTCTCACCTCCGTTCAAAATTACGAGGTCCGTTCCAAAATAACCCTAGTACTGCTTTGTAACGGGACGTTAATATAACTAAACTAAACATTGAATCGGAAGTTCATTTCTTGCCACACATGTAAAATAAAGCCCCGTGACGATTATCCGTGCGCACCTTGAATCTGGCAATCTCATTTGTGATTTTCTGGTGTTCTTTTATGTCTATTCATTTTAACTACAGTTTGAAGGAAACGCCCGATCGATGCTTACAACTGATAATGGCCTACAATGGGTCAGATGGAACATTTACTACCACATCCATAAAGGAACACGCCGTCGAAAAATTTGGCTTAATACGTATCTGAAAACTGATGTTACAACTGTAACAATTCCATTACCCGAATCCTGAAGAATAGAAAGCACCAGGGCAATACATGTACCCTGTCTTTTATATATTCCCCACATATAGAGCTACGTTCGACATTTTCATTAGACATCAGATGATGTTCTCAGCTTTTCTTTTTTGCTTATGCAACCCTTTTCTAAGAGTTTCTTGGACAAACTGTAAATATTTTTCTGGTGGAGATATTATTTGATGAATTTACTAAACAAATGCACGCAAATAGGGCAAATATGTAAAATTTCGTTTAAAGCGTCGACATTTTCTTTGTAAATAAATAACAGTGCCGCATATTTAATGGAATTATCCGAATGCATAAAATAAAAATTTTGAATTATCAGCTATCTAGTGATATATCATGTTCTTTTCTACAATTAATTTTTATAAGAAATAAATATTTTAAATAAGATCTTTTTTTAATAACAATGCATAAATAAATTTTCAGCTAGATACTTAGTTCTCTCTCTTCTGAATTATAAATATGTTCGTATATTTCATGTCCAAAGGTATATTTCATGTAAAAGAAAAAGGTATGCTTCATTTAAAGGTTCGTAAAAAAAGAATTTTTCATGTCCAAAACTATTTATTTCAGCTAGATATTAGTGCCATCGAGGAATATGCAAATATAATAAGAGTGGAAGTGATTACATATGTTTGTTACTAAAAGTAAATAATTCCCGGAATGATATTCGCATAACTGGATTAAGGCTGTTTGAAAATTGTCCAGAAAGTCAGATTCAAGTAAATGAGAAATAATTTTAAATGGTTATAAAGAAATGTATAGTGATATTATCCAGATATTAGAATCTATTATTTTACTATAAAAATTAGAATATAGATTTTTTTTTGTTTTAAAAAATAATTAGTTGATTAAAGAAAGCATGAGGAATTTTAAATAATCGAATGATAAAAACTGTCTTATAAGTCTTATCTCACAGGATCGTTTTGTACTCTTAGTGAAAATTATTTACTTTAACAGGCGAGTTTAACAGCATTCAAGAACTTGCAATGATGAGGCCAAAAGGGTCAAAATGAAAATTCACTAATATTTATTTCTTAAAATAAATTTAAAAGAATCATTATTTTTCAGAAAACGTACGATAATTCCAAAGATGAGAGAATGTAATAATTACTTAAACCTTTATTTATCGATGTACTTTAAAATACCTTTTAAATTCGACTGCTATTTATACAGTATAACTATTTTTCCAAACAATATTTGAAAGAATACGACATTTTTTTTCAATAAAAAATCTGTAGATATCATCTAAAAATAACATTTTTTCTAATTAATTTAATTAACTAAAAAGTTTTTTTTTTCTTCTTGCGTTTATTCTGTACCAAAATGTATCTAATAGATCAAAAATACAATTTTAAAAATTGATGGTTAAGTAATTCGATAAATAAAGAGTTAAAAGATGTGCCTTCATAGATAACTTATTGCTTTTTTTGTAGTTTAAAATAAATTTAAAGTCAATATCCAAATCTAATAAAAAATTATTTTTTGTAACTTAATGATTCTAAGGCGAACTTACGCATTTAGTTGAATATAGAAATAAAATGAATCAACAGCAAAGGAAATGTTCAACAGGACAGTAAATCTAATTCATCGTTATTAGTTAATTTCAGGATATCCATACACAAACATATCACGTATCCAATATTTTTTTTTGAAGAATTTTCGAAAAATTTAGGTGTTTATTTTAATTGAAAAAAAAAAAAAAGTTGACAAATCTGATGCGTTTTAACCTTTCTGAAAATATGATATAGAAGCATTAAAATATCTAACAGCATTTTTGAACAAACTCTAATGATACAAGGTCCAATTATATAGTGCCAATCTTATTCACGTCTTTATATTTGATGGAAGTTTTATTGTCATTTCCGGTCCTTAAACAAGTCAGGTAAACAGGAAATTATACTTCGTGATGTATTTTGTTTATTGATTACAGACTGATTTGATAAACGAAACCCATAAAATAAGCTATAAATTTCATTCACTAGCATTTTTTAATTAGATTCCATTAAATCACACAGCAGGAAGTAAAAGCACACTCTTTTACGATCTTATTAAATTACAGGGTAGCTACTCTGAAAGCAGTAAACGAAACATTTTCTATATTCGCTTTCACGATTCAAGTTTGCAACACCATCACCAGATATCAGAATAATTTGTTTCAAGTTTACATGCTTCAGGGAATAGTATAAAAATCTACATAACCAAATCAAAGTATATGACAAGAATATTTTACCACTTAACTTCGAACTACGGTGACAACACTTTGATGCCAACAAAATTTTTATCAATACTTGTTATCTTAATAATAATAATTCTTGTTCAAGAAAAATGCAGTAGTAGCTAAAATAAAACTCAATCAGTTTCTTTAAAAACATAAAATAGTTTCCTTAGGATTGCTTCATTTATTAGATACATTTTGCATTAAAAATGTATTTTACAAGATTCTGTCAATATGTATATACATACCCTTTTCCTTCAGTAAAACATCTGTTGTAAATTTTATTAATATTGTAATATTAAATTATTCAGTATAGATTAATGTCTATAAGATACCATTACTTTGATTTAAAAAAATTGCATCCTTTTCTGAATTTGAATGAGTTTACATCTCATTCTGAATGTCATTTGGATTACATCGGATATTCTGAGCTGTGATGATGTTAATTTCATAATTCTGAACTACGATCAGATACTGAGTACCGTCTAATAAGCAAACACGATGCTTTCTTCAATGAGGGAGAGGGGGAGAATTCATATTTCGATCACGAGTCCGAGAACCTGTATAGACATTCCACAATAAATTAATTAAGTTTAGAAAGTGCAAATAGACAATGTGTGTGAAAAAATTATTGACATATTTCTTGATTTGGATCCACTTCTTCGACACGCCTAGCATAAGCCATGCAAATGTTGTATCCTTAAAAAATCTAGACAGTAGGGTCTCTTTATAAGATAATTATTCCTAAATATAATTGACTCTCTATGCACTAAGCTGCGGATCCGTAATTTTAGGTCCTAATAATATTTCAAAATGTTATTAGTATTGAATCTATAAATGGTAATTCGTCTATTAGGATTGCAGTATTCCCTGATGTTGCTTTTAAAGTTTGTTTTTTGTTTTTTTAAATTTCTGTGGACATTTTTTTCCTTCATCGAGAGTTCGATGAACAACGAAAATAAATCAAGAAATTGAGGATAATCGGAGACCAGCCCCAGAAGGCATCGAATTCGTCTATTACTCAAAAACACCGCAATCGCTAAAAGGCGAAAAGTCGAATATCTCTTCATTGAGTTTGACCGTGGTCGGGCTGATCTAGTGGTAGATAAGGCTTGGTTTTTATCCAATGCTATAATGTTCCAATTTTTTTTGAAAACTTTTTCATAGAAAACTTGCTTTTCCAATGGACATTCCTCTTTCATACATTTCGGTTATCTTTTATTAATAATCAGACAATGAGGAAAGATAAGTCGCTAATTTTCTAAAATGTGATTAAGAAATTACTGTTAAATGTGGTTAGGCTATTTATGAACAAATTGGCAGAATTGTATTTTGAGCAATGTATTTTAATTCTATTCTCTCACGAAATACTTTTTCACAGAACAGGTTGTTTTTGAACCGATGAGCCACCACTGGAACTTATCTTTTGAAACTACTGATCCTAATTTAGAGATAATGAAATAAACTTAAACATTTGCAAAGTTCATTTGAAATAAAGAGAGACTTATTCGACTCACCTTTTGGTTGAGATCGAGGACGTCGTCTTCGATGGACATCGGAACGTCCATCGGATACTCGTCGGAACTCTGAGAATTTCTGCGGCTCCCATTGCGGTGGAGCTGACTGTAATACATTAAAAAAATATTTCAGACTTTATATAAAAGTGCAAAATGGCCAAAAATAAATAAACACAAACAGCGAGGTAATTTATCTTACCTGGCTAATGCACTGGAGGAAAGTCTCTTAGAGCTGCGGAGGAGAAAAGAGAAAAATGTATTAAAATTACGAGAATTATGCATCTCTGTTAAAATAAAAATAATAAAAAGAATTTATCTACTTTCATTGAACTCTTTACGATCTCAAAGCAAAATCAATACACTTTTTGTTTCGCACTAAAACCTATGGATGATTTTTCTTTACAGTAAAATTTAACCATTTTAAAATGTTAGTTTAATTCTTTACAAACTTTCTCCTCTTTGTTTATGGATTGAAGTCTGTTTTGAGGTTACATGAGTACTAGAATCACACTATAATATACTAAGGAATAATTAAATGATGGAAGGCATTTCAGCTAGTATTCTACTTTTCCCTTTCATTTTATATAAATTATAAAAGTAAGCCAGTTTGAATAATTTTTCTACATTTCTTTAAAAAGTACCACTTGCTTTTTTAAAGATTAAACATTTAGCTAAATCCATCAACTGTAATTTTGCATCACGAAAGTTAAAATTAAATATCGTGATGTTAGTAATTTTTTTTATTTAATTTTTAAAGATTAACTAACTAATGTCACGATTTATATAATTTTAAAAGCGGCGTTACATTCGTTACCATACTTAATAATCATTATTTTTAAAGGCATATAAATTTAGCTTCTAACAATTCAGGAAAATCCTAGCATAATTGATGTCCCAAAGTCCATTAATCAAAACAAATTAAAATAGTTACTGAATAGCAAGTTCCGAAAGAGGCTGTGCACAAATTTAATACGTAATCAATAGCTCTCTTCATTCCTTTCAAAACAAATTTCTTAATTAAATCTCATTTCATTAAATAAAAAAAGGCACTGAAATCTTCCGATGAGACTGGTAAGAATAAAACATTTCACTCAAAAATATTCGAATACAAACTATTGAAATATTACTGATTCCAAGTCTGTAGAAAAACCGCTACAGAACAAATGGAAAGGAACAATGAAAAGATTTCAACATTATTTCTGTAAGAACCATCCTATTGTAAACTTCATTTTCAATATTATCAATCTCTCTCTCAAATATAAACACATAAAACAAGTATCATTGTCTTAAAATGTTTGCTTCATTATTTTCTTTTTACGTCATAGATCCTCCTTTTGCTTCAAATGTTAGCCTCATTATTTGGTTTTACATCTTTATATTATTTGCTTTTTACCACAAATGAGTTTAAAAAAGTGTAACATAAATAATTTCAGTTGCATTAGCAGTTCCGATGAGTCACTTACAAAAAACATTTTACAACTGTTATTTAAATGAAACAATTAGTCAATAATATTATAAAATATCCGTTATTGATTAAAAATCAATTGTAAAAAAAAGTATTCAATGAATTAAGATCCTTGTTATTATGTTCCCTCCTATGTTAATAAATTTGGGATGAGATTTTAAGAAACAGGTGATGAAAACAAAACATTTTTGATAATAAATAGAAAATGTTAAAAATAAAAAATTAGAGTTAGTAAAACTATCGTGGAGCAATGTAGTTATTAAATTATTAGATTAGAACGATGTCATTATATATAATAAAAATGATTTCACCGAGTGGTTTGTTTTGAAAGTAAAATGGAATTTTTGATTGAAACAAATATATAAGCCTAAGTATGACGAAAGTTTATTCCTTTAATTACGAACTTTTTTCGAGAAAACTTTTTCAAATTTTAAATTTAATTTATAGTGAATTTTTTTATTCAATTGAAAGTCAGATTGGAATTACAAAAATATAACGAGCACAGTTAATGTCCAGGGAATGATTCTACGAAATTCAAGATCTCGATTTTGCTATGAAGTCATAAATATCTTAGGGCAAGGAAAAAAATATTAATGCGTTATAGTACTAAAATTGAGTTTTTTTCAGAAAGAAACACAAGTCCTCATACGCTTTGTAAAAACAGATAGCACAAACAAATGACATTTCATTGGATGAAACAGCAGTGGAAAGTGCTCGAGTTCAAATAAAAAAGAATTCCTATAAAAGCATAAAAATTGTGAACGAATCTAATAAATTACAAGAAATACCACTGAAAGTAAATAAAAATAATCCATAGAAAAAAGAATTAAAAAAAGGTTGTTGAAGAATGTTGTTTATAAAGAATGCATGACGTAAAGTATATTAATGGCATGTCATTTGTTAAGTTCACCTCCCCGCTTTTTAAAAAGAGGAAGAAAATGTGCAAATCGTGCGAGGCAAGATATAATTAGGACGGGCAAGAGTTTCTCAATATTCGACAACGTGCTGATTGTTTACCCGAGCGAAGAAACAATTTTTAAACAGTTAAAAAAAAAAACGTTTTTCTGCTAGTTTCTAAATTCCCAATTATTTGAATCTTTTGAGTAAAAAGAAAGTCTCGGAATGCAATTTTAATATTCATCGGAGCAAAAATGCTCATTCTACAAACGGATATTTACATTCAGTTAGGAAATCAATAAAGAAAAGTAATGGTTGATTTTTACCATTTAACTGTTATTATAAGGAGTGCAATGCAACAAGCCTCCACGTGGTGCACCCAGGTTACCATTAAATCTGCTACAGCTTCGCATCCTTTTTTGTGCGTCTGACATTATTCGAAGGCCATTATCTAATGGCGTCATTAGCCAATCTTCTAAGCATTTGTAACAAACAAATAAAACCGTTATTGTGTAGTGTAAGTAGATAATTTTTTTCATTAAATAGCAAAAGGAATCTTTTACCTAAGGATATAATGTCGATATACAGAATCCAAAACAGAAGGACCATTATAGTGGCACAATTTGATGGCCTGAGCAAAAACTTTGACTTGATGGGCATAAAAAGAGGTAGAAGCTACTGCAATAGTAAAATTTAAAGAATAAAATGATTTTATTTTTTATAAATGACGACTACGTCTCTATAGGTTTTAAACGTTCGATAAACCTAGGGAAAGTGGCAATATTTGCCAAAGAGTAAAAGATCCAGATTTCTAAACATAAAAACTATGACGGATATCTGGCATGATATATATTCATATAAGATCAGAAAACAGCGTTGCATGACGATCATAATTTATTACAACAAGGACTTCAAGATACGTTCCAGAATTAATTTACATTATGAAAGTATAATAATAAAAAGAAATCGCATTTCCTTCAAGCTTTAATAGGCATTTTCATTAATTCTGTAGGCACTATAAGCGTTATTTTAGCCTTTCATAGGATGACGATTTTACGCACGATCATGCGTATGCACTATCATTGTTGCATGGCTTTTTTTTTCATTATATGAGCCTATGAAATTACTAGTTTAATTAAAATATGCTCAGGAGTTCTGAAAACTAAAACATAAGTGAACAAATAGCAATTTGCATTACAAAACTTTACTACTACGCTTACTTTTTCACAACTTATTATAAATGAAACCACAAGTAAATGGATTAACACAAAATTTAGTGTCTATTTCCTTCTAAGGACCTATTTGGCATATTCTTCAATGCACTGAAGACAATAAGAAATTACTACTTTCCTGTATATGCATTTGTGTGGTAGCAACAGTAGCAAATTTAAGTATTTTGAGTCCTTAGGCATTATACATTATGAGATTCCTTTAATATTTCAAGCATGCTCATGTTTCCTTTTAGGTTAATATTTTCAATTTATTAACTTTGTGAAATTGTACTTATTTTTTTTAAATGTATATAATATCACTCCAGGCAACAAATATCTAAATTTATATTTCAGATTTTTCAAGCAAATGTTCAGTGTTTGTAAAGATTCTAATATAGATGCGCATGTATTGAGACATACGAGTATTCGAACAATTATACTTGATGAAGTGTTAACATTATTTAGAAATTTTATAATTCAATGGATTTACAAATCTATTTATTAGCAATAACGAAAATATATTTCTTATCAACCAGCTTGCAGACCCCTCTCAATCTAATGACTCTAATTTGCAATTGAGATTAAAATGCTTCATAGGTAGTCACAGAGACTATCCCTATATTGCACTTAATTACATTTTTTAGTCATTAATTTATATTTTTAAAGCACTTCCTTTTTTATTAAATAGTTAAAATTGTTATACTCCTTTTTCCAAACAATGGCAATGTCCGGAGGTTAAGAACCATTAAGTTCAAGCACTCCAAGAATCCTCCCACACATCGTCAGAATGATTATTTCTTAAAAATAACTGGCACGTGATAATAATAATCTCAGTTATAGAATTTTTATTATGCACTTATAATTTGATTGCAGAGAAATGTCTAGACGCCATAAGGTGGTTAAAGAGAAACTCACTCCTACCACATAAAAAGAACAGATTTCCACAAAAACGTATTACCGAAGTCAACGTTGTCTACCTGAAGGTAATCAATGAGCAAACAATGCTTAATTGATATACATAAAAAAAAAGATACAATCTCTCTGGTCTTGCCATATACAAAAATTGGTTTTCGTAAAGAATTTTCGAATAGAAAGATCCAGAAAACAAATATTGTGTTGTATTATTTTCATAAAGAGCTGCACGAACACTGTATAAAACGCAAATTCCCCATCACGAATTTCTATTGATAAGCATTTTATTTTTGGTCGTTGCGCATAAATGCGTTCGAGCGAAATATACAGCTACATGAAGGTTAGTCTGCATCAATGCCGCAACATCGAGCTTAAGAAAGCCAAGTTGCGCAAGATCATCGAGACAGAATGATCAGAGCGTGTAATTAACATTCGGAAGGTTGCAATAGAATGAGAAATGTTTAGAGACATCCAAGTTTTGTTTTCTCAGCATCGTTTCCCAGATTTTGTAAAATTCCGCCACGATTTTGAGAAGTCTAATGACTTGAAATATTTCTTTCATTATTAAATTATTTTAAATGTTAAATCGAAAATGGTCTAATTGTTTTAAAGCCTAATAGTGAGTTGGAAATGACATATTTTGATTATTTACGCAGCCTTATTAATGAAAAAAGATTTTCATCATGTCAGAACATGTTGCTTTTGGGATGAGGTTTTTGGGGCCAGCAAAAATCAGTAGGCGAAAAATAAAAAAGTTTCTTATCCGCACGAGCATCTAAAAAAATCAGCTTTTAATAACGTTTTTCCATCCCATTTACAAAAGCTCTGATTTTAAAAAAATAAGTTTATAACTACAGCAAATAAAACCTAGAAAAATGTTATTTTGTGCACGTTGTTATATGAAATGAAATAAATAGGAAACGTGATATTTTTTAAAAAATAAATGCGAGATAAAGTTTTTTTTGGATCGTTTGCAATACTAAAAGTGACTCATTCAAAGAAACCATTAAAATGAATAAAAATATAATTTAACTTGCACGAGCACGCGATGCTTGACCATTCAAGAAATGATGTTCTGACATGATACATTGAAATATGCATAGCAGATATCATTTTAATTTTTTATTTACACTTTTTAAACTAATTTGGTTAGAATTTAATTAAAATAAAAATGATAAAATGAGTGAATTTAGCTATTTTACTATTTGCGTTGGATAAACGTGCCACGCACGTCTAAATGCATTTGTTACAAAATTGCCAATGACGTGATTCTAATCCAAAAAGTTTCCGATTAGTATGAGAACGTGAAAAAGTAAAAATGTGGAATCTTCCAATAGCTAGTAAACGTCAATAAGAAAAATCTTAAAAATTCAGCAATTATTGGTTGAAATGATAATATTATTACTCATTCTACAGCTATCGATGGATTTTTATTTTATTTTACCCATTTTCAAACTATTAAAAAAAATCGAAAACATTCAAGGAAACACAATCTGTCTTTTGTACTAAGATTTATCGAATGAAGTATTTTCTTTTCTTAAAACAAATCTTAAAATTCACTTTAAATAATCAGACTTTGTATTATGAAATACTTCATTTTTTAAAACTGAAAATCCTTCAAATCGACGAAGGTCTTTGAAAGGACGATTTTATTTGGAAAGGAGGCTGGTTGTTATAAAAGGGTTTCATTGTATTAGAAGTTTAATTTAGGGAGAAAAATTTAGATTCTGATAATTTATTGAGTTTAATGAAAAAGATGAGTACAACCATGAGCCAGAAGACCTACAAAATATGTTCTTTGAATTTGCCATGGCATTATTGGGGTGATCAAACCAAGCAGCAAAATCATTCAGAAGTTTAAGAGTTTAGTCATATTACCACTTGACATACGAGTTTTTTTAACTTTCTACTTAGATAACTCATCCTATTTTGGTAATTTATTGTTGATTTGATTTTTTAAAATCATATATTGAGCATTTGGGATACCAAATCGTTTCACATTGATTTTTTTGTATTTAAATATTTAATTCTGTGGCTTAATTGCAGACTTGAAGATAAAAATTCTGTCATTCGATGCGCGTGTCAGACACGTCAATGTATGCGAAGTGGTTATCTAAACTAATAACTAAATTGTGAAAGCTTTTCATACGCTTTATTTATATTAACACCTCATTTGAAAATATCACTAGGGCTATTTTAAGACGGACTGCGCTTTTTTAAAAACCTCGGTCGTATAATGAAGACGACACTTAAGATCTAGTACTTCCTTTTCCAAATTTCTCTACCACACAAAAGAAAAGACATTTTGTTTAAGAGATTGGGTTTAACGTGCTCTAGTCTTGCATACAAGACCGAGAAAACCCCATTTAGTAGAAGGAGGTTTTGAAAAATCCGGAGCCTTTCGATCCCGAGACTGAGACCTGTTACTACTCCAACGTGGAGTCCACGAACATATAATACAACTACGACTATATATCTTCAAAAAGAAAAAAAATTCTACTTCAAAACTGGTACAAAAAATTAGATACATTTCGAGTCTAACGAATATGTTTAAATAATACAAAAATTCTTTTTAATATAATTTAGGAGAAACAAGATTGTTTTAAGCGCTCGTATACAAGAACTCGTTGTTTTTTTTAAACCGATCAAGCGTTACAGTGTGCCCATGGGCGAGTGCAGCTCAGTTTCATGCGCTCACAAAATCTAGAACTTGACTCAATTCCTCAAAAAATGAATAGGCCGCTTCAAGGGAAGTCTCGTCAAAATCGAATCACGAAAAAATCCCTCGGATCACGCGATGAAGGTGGGAGAGTTTCAATATCTCCTCCCTTTTTCACTTCTCTCTCATTTTTTTGCAGAGGAAAACTGCAAGATCACGAAACTCACATTAACGCCGCACTCCAACTGTGTCTCCAGGTCAGTGCTTATGGGGCTGAGTGGAAAGGGAAGAGAAAAACAGAAACACGACCCTGCAAAATGACCGATTTTTCCCACGCAAGTGTTCGCATTGTCTCTCCCCCGGCATTCAGAGGGCGGGAATATCAGCCTAGTGATGGCCCAAAAATTTACAGAAAAATTTAAAGCATTATTTCGAGGAAAGATTCTGAGCCATTGTGAGGAATAGTGGATCGAATTAGACATGATTTCAGCCTCTTCAGATAAACATAAAATAGAAATTCAATTCAAGGCTACCTGGTAATGAAAAGATATAAAGAAAGAGGATACATATTCAAATCATGCACATGGAGTTTTAAATAAAAATAATAATAACAAGGTTAAAATGAAATCTGCTGAGCATATTTCAATGTATCAGGTCAGAACCTCATTTCTTGAACGGCCAAGCACCACATGCTCTTGCGAGTTAAATTATATTTTTATTCATTTTAATTGCTTCATTGAACGAATCACTTTCGTATTGCCAACGATCCAAAGAACTTTGTCTCAAATTCATTGTTTTAAAAAAAATGTCACATTTTCTAATTATTTCATTTCATATAATCACGTGTTCGAAACTTCATTTTTCTAGGTTTTATTTGCTTAGTTTTTTTTAAACAAAGCTTTTGTAAATGCAATGGCAATGCGTTATTAAAAGCTGATTTTTTTTGATGTCATAAACCTTATTCCCAAAACCACATCATGTTCCGACATAATAAATGCCATTTTTTTACTTAATATAATTCGTTATGACGTATTTTCAAAATTTAAAAATGTTAGAAAAAGTTACTGAGAGAAGGAATTTAAAATGGCATCAACCAGAGGAGTGGTCTTCCCGAAACTTTCTCGCATAAATATCCATAATATAGGCTGTAATACTCCAACCTTCTCGCACAGCAATTGTGGACGTTCAGCAAGGTAATGAGTGTCAAGAGTGTTCGGATATTTATTTTCAATTACGAAAATGAATGTTTTGTACATCGTATTATAGTGGGAAAAAAAATGCGATTCATTTGACCAATTGAAACCGGAATTCGATACATTTCATTAGTAGGATAAAATACCCATTTTTGCCTTCATCTTAGTTAATGCATTTTTAATTTATCGCATTTATAAACATGAGTATGTACAGATAAACAACCCTTTGACAGATTTAATTCAAAATTTGATACACTTTAAATGCTAAAACTGTACCAGATTTTATTCATCTAACTTCTTAAGCTTTGCAGTCATCGCTTTAATTTACACTCGGTCAGACACATAGAATTCACTTAAAAAAAGCTACAAATTTGATATAAAGATCTCATATCAAATTTCATGTTCCTAGACCTAATTTTAAAACTGTGCTTTTTAGAGTAAAGCGTTGCTGCTCATCACAATCACGAATTTTTTCACAGTTATAGAGCTTACTCTCAGTATGCATTGATTTTACTTCAAAATAATACTTAAGTCAAAATTAAATAATAAGGCAATCATATACATAGAGAAAATTTTCTCTTTTGATTATTTTCAAACAATTTTTACTACTGCTACAGAAGGAAGAGATAAAACATCCGTTTCGGAAGCCATCACATCCTAATAGATTTCACAACATCATTTTCGCCGATTTCAAGACTATTTCCCACTAAGAAGTAAACATGAATTGATTTGCAAAAACGCATTGTTAAAAATATATAATCGTTTTATTAAGTAACAAGCTATTCATATGATTAGATACTTTTTAAAACAGATAATAATCATCTAAGATATGAAGCTGCTATATTTGTATGAGAATATATGCACCATAACCAATCACAACATACGTTTTGGATTTGAAATTTTTTTTCACATCCACAATTACAATTTCAAGATCGCATATTAATGCTGCTACTTGTTACAATTGACATTAAATAAATCATTAGCCAATATATTAATAGATCTTGTCGAAACTTTCAAGCATATTTACAAATCTAAGATAAAAATATACGTTGAATTTAATCAATATATCTTACTCCTTTATTTTTTTCATTTATTGTGTTTACGTGCCCACGGATGGACAGACAGAATTTTTCGAATTGAATACATTAAATTTCTCTCAAAATTAAAAACGTATCTACAATTTCTACCTTAAGGACAGAGTTAATTTCATTCCTCTAGCTCGTAAAGGGAAAATTATTTTGAATTCAAAAATTTGAATTAGAGATTTTGCTTTTGCATATCCCCACGCTGTTGATCTCCCTGCGTTTAAAAAAACAAAAACAATTTTATCTGTGGACTGAATTCAAAAACGCTTGGAGCTTGATAGATTTTATATGTGCTTTTTATTAAAAAAAAAATAGTAAATTTCCATTAAGTTTTGAACAGAACACATTCACAAGAATTTTAAATGTGCGTTTGTCAAAGAATAAGTGATTTAAAGAACCAAATGGATAAAATTTGGCACAATTTTAGCATCAAAAGCGTATATTCGTTTCAAATTTTGAATCAATTCATATCAATTTGTTGACAAACTATCGGTCAGTATATTTGATTTCATATAAAACAATAACTTAAGAACAAAAAGGTTTTCTTCCAATATACAGCGAGGCACAAAACGCTTTAGTGCAGGATCATGAAAATAAAAATAAAAACACAAGTGACACTCACCACTTTGCTTTAAGTCTACTACAATTTTTATGCGGAAGTATGTGTTTGTGTGTGGGGGGGATGGGAGTGTAATGTTTCTTTAAAAATTCAAGCAAAAAAGTTTAGGGGATTTGACTGTTTGAATTACTGTTACTCAGATAGACATGACCAGAAAGGTTTCCAGGTCCATTTTCAGACCGGACACGAAAACGTTTTAAGTTAAGAAGATACATGAATACTTCGAAGTCATTTTTTTAAAATATCGCAATTATCACTTACTTTTAATATTCAGTATGAGAGAAAGCATAAGTAATGACTTGTAATTTCGATATCTGGTAGTGTAAGGGTAGTAGTAAATTTGTAGTCAAATGAGCTAGTAACCGGAACCGGATTTCGCTACCTATGTTCTTCTTACTAATGCAAGCTTGAACTCTCCTTTTGTGTTCCAAAATCAAGTATTTTTTTAAAAATTGATTTTAATATACTATCCATACAAGTAATTTTAATTATATAAATAAAATGGTTAATAATAAAAAAATTAATGTATTATAAATGTTAAAATAAAAATTTTGCAGGGCTTTGATTTATCAATCAATCGAACAACCAACCAACTACAATGATAGAAATATGCTTATGAATTTGAAAACAAACAAATCCAAAGAGTGTTATTCAAGTAAAAACTGAGTTTGCTTTGAACTTGTTTGAGTGCCTTTGCAAGTTGTACTATATTATAAAATTAAATTATGATATCTGGCGACTTCGTAGTCTCCAAAAGTTTTGAAACCCACCGCCTGCTTCACATGTTTCGATAACTTGCCATTGCTAGCAATTTCTAAAACTTTAATTTAAAATATCCCGCAAACTTTTCTCAAATCTACCACAAAGTGATACGATAAGAAAGTTATCCAATAACCCCAAGAATGACACAAAGCAGAACCATTTTTTCTTCAGTCACTGATAGAGGATGCACCATCACCCATAGGATCATCCAACCATTCTAAATTACTGCACAATTTTTTTTTATCTCATTCTCTTATGCAACCAGAACCACACGCGATAAGGGGACGTCTTGAAAGTCTCAGTTTAGATACGCCGAGAACAACCAGGCTTAAGTTTTCGATTCACCTCACTCAATCTAGGGATGTCCCCTCACGATAAGGATATGTTCCACTGGCACGGGACACGCAATACTACATTTCTAATGAAGAGGGTGGGGAGGGAGGGAAACCATGAAAAAGAAGCCGATATGCGTCGGGATATGTGGACCGACCCAAGGTCAAGGAGCAAAGCAACTCAATCCATGTGTAACTAATGAGGTCGACACACCACTCTGAAACAGACAATTTTGTTCATTGCTCCCGTAGGGACAGCGATCCACTCCGGTTCCTGGGGTATCGACTGGCATATCGCTGAAATTAGAGTCGACTATGGAAATCGAGGGATAAATAGGTTCTTTCACCAAGGGTATCGTGTTTATTCCGGTACCTCGCTTTGACTTTGTAACGAAAGCACTGATGAGAAATTTTCCGAAAGTCACCGCATTGAACTATCGCCTCCTTGATTGTTTTCAATAAATAATAATTGCAAAATAATTTTCAAAGAGATTCAACATTTAGGTCTAATTATAGGTATTAACTATAAACACTTAGCTACAAACATTTTAGAGAAAAAAAATCAGAAGAGGATGTAAAAATTTTACTACCCTAGGCTGTGAACAATAAGATGCCTTAGTAAACAAGATAATTTAGTTTGACATATTTTAATAACAACTTTCTGCTAAGAATTTGTTTAAGGTTAGTCTTAGTATTATTATTTTAGTAATGTATAATAATACATTTTTATTTATTATGATTGACTGTGGTCTATCTTGGTTTGTACACAATGTTATAACAAGACTCGTGTTTCAGTTGTTGTTTCTTATGGCACTCGCCATGGACAAGCTCACTGAGGCAGCCAGCGATTCAAGCCTAATCGGCATCTCTTGTTTTATAGTAGCGCCAACTGGGGCCAAGAGTTCAACATTTGCTACTCACTCATTACATTCGCTTGCACAGTCCCTTTTTACAGGGGGGTACATTCACGCACCTTACAAGTAGAACACAGAAGAACAACCATGCCCGAACCGGGACGTCCAGAGCACGGGGAAGATGCGCTACCCCTATGCCAGGAAGCTGGCACTCGTGTTTTTAAATATTGTAATGAAAGATGCACCTGAAAAACAGCATAAATGGAACGAAGAAAGAGATTTCTGTTTAGCTAACCAGTTACAATGCTACCTTGTCATGTTATTTAATTTTTTGTCGTCTTTATAGGAATACGAGCTCTTTTTGTCAGCTTCATTCACCTCTTCCTCCCTTGATGAACATACTGCAAAAATATACCATAAGCTTCATCTCGTACAAGCAACCCAAACAACTGTTTCCTCACCTGCTGAGGGCCTATTTTAAACAGTTGTTGAGAATTAGGAAGAGTTGGATACCCAGTTTTCCCATCAATGCCATGGAAATTTCAGCCCTTTCTGCATTGATGATTGCTTTGGCATTGAGCGACTGTGAATGACCAGTTTTGGGGCCTTATCAATTGGGTTCAATTTACTCAGAATTCTAAAAGATTCATAATGAACTCTAATAACCAATCACCGATAATTAAAACAAAAGGAACTTAAGCGAGTTAATGTGAATGTTAAATGGTGGGAAAAAGTTTATCTCATATGTAAATAATTACGATAAATATGAGTTTCGTGTATGAGAAGGAAAAAGATTATAATTAAATAGCTTGAAATACATGGAAAATTAAGCAATTCCTAATTCAAATGCGTATTGTAGTTGCAAAGAAAAGAGTCATTTTAAAGATAGGGTTAATCAAACAACAGATTTCTACAGTTATGTTTTATTCATTAAACTGAATTTAATTAGTAACGTATTTTATTATCAGAAAAAGATAAATAACAATGACTTCTTCTTATCACAACGGCCAAAACAATTTGTGATTAATAAAAACATACTTTTAAGGAACTGATCTCAATGTGCTTCAGATGTAGCTTCTGGAAGTAAAATTTTGTAGCACAGATAAAAATTAATTGGGATGGAACATGTTAAATTGTCAGACAATAGGAATTAAAGGGCAACTGAACAATGCACAATACAATGTTGCAATTTGTATTCAAAAATATTTTATTAGTATTCGAAAAACTGTAAATGAAGAACCTTATTTCATTCACTTATCTCTATATTTACAACATAGTAATATTTTTTCATTAAGAATACTTGAAAGAAGGGGGGGGGGAAGATAAGAGATCATCGGGACAAATAATTACTAAATTAGTAATGACTCTAAAATAGTGCTTTTACAAGCAGGGTAACAATTCTCAGAGTTCAATTACGTGTGAGGAAATAACTTGACTAATGCGTGTGATAAATAAAATTACCTCATACTAATGTTAGACATGTAGTTTGTGGCTCATTATAATTACTTGTTATATCTTGAATTATTTAATAGCGCCAATTGTTTCATATAACTTTTGCGGAACAGCAAATTTGTATGCAGATTTTCACAGAGCTGATAAGCATCACAATACTGGTTTAAGATATAGTTTAACCCTACTTGCAAATATTGACTGCTGGTGATTCAGAACATGCCACTTTTATCTAAAACGCAAGCAAATAATCATTTAAGCACTTTTTTTTAGTTGACAGACAAGCCTTTTGTTCCCAAATTTTGGTGCAATGACTCCATCCATCTGTATACGCAAATCGTGTTTTTAATTCGGATATAATTCACTTCTACAGTAAGCAGTGAATCATTTCTTTTATTTTGGTCATTTTCTATATCAATTGAAAAATTTATTAATTTAATAATCTATTTACAGCATGTTTGGCTACAAGTGAGGGAGCTTTTTAATAAATTCTTATTAATAATTGAAATTTTTAATTCGAGTCTGTAAAAATTTAAAATTATTTTTCATCTATACCTTACACTAGTTTACATTAAATTACTCTACTACCATTACAGAAAAAATTGTAGGCAATAAAAAGTGCAAAAGATTTAAGAAATTTCTTTCTTAGTTGGTCTACTATAGTATTAATTAGCAGTTATGTATCGATGATCCATTAAATTTACATAAATAATTCAGTTTGAAATATCTGTTAAAGCGCAAGGAGTACAAAGTTGTAAACAATAATAATAAATTATCAATTTTAAAAGCATTTTTTTTTTAAAGCTTTACTATACTGCAAATGGTTGTACCACATTTTAATAGGAAAACGATGTCCGCTTATCGACTCTGTAAAACAAAAATCGTGACTTTCCAACAATTGATTTTTAAATATCAAATATACCAGAAAAATAAAAGCTGGGATGATGAATAGATGTAATGTAAAAATAAGAAAATTAGTTAATGTAATGTAAAATAAGAAGATTAAAAAGAAAAAGAAACCTGTCGAATTTTTGAATTTTTGTTTGTTTTAAACTGCAAACTCTTGCACAGAAATATAATCTAGGGGGCATTATAAAGCAAATTTTCGAAATCTCATTGACTGATTTTGAACGAAGGCGTTGAAAATACGACAAAAAGTATAAAAATATCCATTCAATTGGTTGGTAAGTTCCAGAATATAAATGGAAAAAAAGACAACAATGTGCAGAGAACAGAGCAACAGCACGCACCATAACCAAATACATATAGACAAAAACCTTCACAAGACAACAAGTCATAGACAGGACAATGAACAGGTGGTTTGAGAGTCCGGTACTTACCCCGACCTGTTGAGCATCCGGGAACTCCTCCTTCTCCTGGACGGATGGCTGCTGCCGTGACTGCTGGCGCTCCGGAAGCTGCCGGAACTAGAACAGAGAGGGGGGATGGAACAAAGACGCATTCAGAACAACACACACTGAACAAACAGCACAGGTATGGGCCAAGGTTACACAAACAGGTACGCGCGGGAGGAAAAAGCGGCAAGAAACAAGAAAATGGTATTGCACCAACACTCGGTCAGTGTTTCGCTGATACTCTCCCACAGAGATGGCAGATACCTCGGGAAGTAAAGGGATACGGGGATGACTCATCAACTGACAGAATAGAAGATTGAGATTTCCTTAACGGCACTTTAAGTAATGACTCAATTAAAGACAGTGTTAGCTCGAAAAATTTAGAGATGGTTCTAGTATCTTTGATGGTATCTTAGTATATCAAAATAACTTGGCTTGGCTTGTAAACGTATAACAAATGTGGGTCAAAGTGTCGTAAACTGGTATGTGGTCAAAGGGTTGAAAAAAACATTTTTGACTTGCATTCTACGGTCCTATTTTTAATCAAAAAGTTTTACCCCGAGGACAATAGTATTGCAAATAAAATGATGCATTAATTATGAGAAATAAAAAAAAATTTAACATAAAATGTTTATTTAGAGAATTTTATTATTATTATTATTTGTTAATAGGATAATGAACAGTTTCAATTTTTTTTTAAAAAAAAAGCTAAATGTATCCCCAAAAAGTATCTTTTGAATAATTGACACAAATAATGATAATATAAATACAATTTTAATAATTCATATTAAATTATTATACATATTTATAGAATTATGACTGTACTTGCTTTTTTTGTATAAGGAAAATATGCAATGGAAAAAAATGTCTAACATGTCAACTGACAATTGAGTGCATACAACGCATCGCCTATAGCATATAATGTAGATACAGATATTATATTTTAAGTAGTATTCCAACAACAACAAAATTCATGTTATGTATTAACTAATGGTTCACGAAAATATCGTCCAGACTTAACCTAGCAGTGAAAGATGTCTTATTTTAGTGGAAACTCAAGCATTCCTAGAATTTATTGTATAACGTAATCTCATTACAAAATTCGGTTAAATGCAACATGTAGCATTTTGATAAAAAAAAATCTGATTAACTTACTCGCCAATTAAATATCCAATTTGGTGCATAGTTTGGTTTTCCATTCATCAAACGAGGCTTATCAGTTATTTAGTAGCTGAATGGAGCATTATTCGCATAGGAGCATCGATTAAATATGAACATTTACAATAATTAAGAAATAAATTTTTGCATCTATTAAATTCACGAAACTTCCAATGATTGACAAGATTCAAGATTCGATTTTTTTAATTAGATAGGACTCAGACTTCGAACGAACTTCATAAAATGATGAATTGAGTCAAACTCCGAGACGTAAAATAAGTATGCTTGGCTGATCAATAAAAAAAACTAAATAAAAAAACACTAGGGATTTAAAAAATATTTTAGAATTATTATATAAAAGACAGTTAATCGATCTGAATATAAATGAAATTTGATTCTGAAACGCTGAATTCGACATGTTATAGGAAATAATAACAATTGATCAATATGTGCTATGAAACGAGGATGTATGTTCTTAATTATTTATGGAATAATCATTTGAAGTGAGCTTACTTTTTGACAATCACTGAAAGTAATTTCTAGAAGCTATTTTCATTTATATGCGGTTTTATGTGTTAAATTACAATTTGCAAGCCTTATTGATTTCTGAATCACTCACTTTCTCGTATGGTTTATTCATATATTGTTACATCACGATCCGCACAGCTAAAAAATGAACAATGAAACTTTCTGTTCATTTAAGACAATCACCAATCAAATGGCGGGAAATCGCAGACGTTTAGCTATTTAACAAAAGTTTATTTGTCAACTCCGAAACCAGAGAAGTCAATTGGAAAAAGAAATTAAATTGAAAGTCACCTCTAAAGACGACATTCTTTCAGACTGGTGTTCATGAGTCAGACTAATAGTAACAATGGATTGATTGCAAAAACTTTTCACTTTAAATTAAATAAAAAAAAGTCGGGGGGAAAAGCCAATCAGAAAATCTTTCTTCTTTCATGACTATCAATGCATTCCTTCATTGAAAACAAATAAAAGCTTATTTTTAAGCAGCATTTTGATTACAAGGCTTTGCAGTGAAAGGACAGCATTTTTCCAATTACCTGTTGTCGGGACGGGACAAGTGCCCCAGACAGGTATAATTTTCTTCTGCTTCATCGCTTCCACTGAAATAAAAGAAATAGAATATTTCAGCCTTAAACCTCTCAAAATATGCTTACAATTATTATTATTCTTTTCATAGCAGAAAGGGGAGGGGATTAGAACTAAAAAAAAAGAAAGAAAAAGAGGACATTTTATAAACGCTGTCAAGGACAAATGTTTCAAAAATTTATCTGATTTGTCGACAGTTAATGTAGAGAAGTGTGTTGCCA
>JAOUZG010047669.1:0-14376 GCA_026289955.1 Argiope argentata | reverse complement strand
ATTATTAAAATTGCTAGATCATAAAATATTAGTTGACTAGTAAAGCCGTCTAGTGGCAGCAAAATTAACATGCCGTTACATCACTCCCTTGCCAGTAACAATGTTACGATACATAAAAAATGCATGAAACGGAATATTCTGACAATTAAATTCAACTTTCTGTATGAAACTCAAAGATAACATGTATTTTACATAATACATGTAATAATTCTTAAAATATATTAAATATTTCAGAATAATAACTGCATAAACTAATTATTATCACACAATTCAATATAATACAGTTTCAATATTCTGGCTTATACATTACCTTAAATTAATATTATAAATAATATCAAAATACATCACTTATCTTCATTCAAATTCTAGTATACTTTTTAAAACAATATCCAAAAACAACAGTTTCAAAATTATATTACTGTCGTCGATTTTAATTAAAACTATTTACAAAATGATATTTATAATTATTAACTACTCGCACATTATTTTTTTTTAAAAAATTAAGATTCATTTCACATCATATACTCCCTTACCGGTAACAAAGTTACGTTAGAAGGTAGGAAGTAATTATTTAGGCAATAGTATATAGTAAGAAGTCAAATTTTAAATCTCAATGGTGTCTTAATAATTCTGCCACTTCGAGATTGTCTTAAAGCTGATTTAAGAACAGGCTGAGACACAGTTTCTTTGTTTGGAATCTTTGCTGGTTGTGGTGCAGGCATAATCTTCTTACAAGTTGGAGATGCAAGCTGTTCCTGTTCCTGATTTTCTTGGGATAGTAGATACGCTGGCTTTAATCTGTCTATTGTTACATTAATTTCTTTATTCTTTATCTACAGAGTAAAATATTTTGGCGTACGATTTATTACAAAATATGGACCTTCATACTGGGGTTCGAGTGGCTTTCGTAACCTGTCAATGCGAAGGAAAACGTGGGAGGTTGACTCTAAATCTTTATGTACAAATATTTTGGAATGATTTTTCTGTTGAGTTTCTTTAGGTCTCATCAATTCCATAGCATTTTTTAAATCACTTATGAAAGTTCCTGGTGATATATATTGTATATTTGATTCAAAGAATTCTCCAGGAAGTTTAATCTTCTCTCCATACACCATTTCTGCTATTGTATAGTTAGTATCGTGGTGGATTGCAGTCCGTAAACCTAAGAGCACTGTTGGTAGGGTTTCACTCCAAGATACATTATTATGGGCTCTTAAAGCAGCTTTTATTGATCTATGTAATCTTTCCACCTTTCCGTTACACTGTGGGTGATAGGCTGTAGTATGTGAAAGCTTAATGCCACAGATTTTTGAAAGGGTTTAAAAAATTTCGGAGCTAAATTGGGTTTCCACGATCAGTGATAAGTTTCGAAGGAACTCCAAATCTTGCTATCCAATTACTGTAAAAAGCTCTTGATACAGTTTCAGCAAAGATGTTTTCCAGTGGAATAGCTTCCATCCAATTTGTGTATCTATCAATACATGTTAGACAGTAAGTGTTACCCTTTGATGGTGGTAGTGGACCTACAATGTCAATATGTATTTCCCGAAATCTTCCGGACGGTTTTTGAAATTCGCTCAATACTGATTTTGTATGGCGAGTTACTTTAGATTTTTGGCATGGAATACATGACTTTACCCATTGCTGGACATCTTTCTTAATATTTGGCCATATAAATTTTGAAGAAATAAGTTTGACTGTTGATTTAATTCCTGGATGAGACAATCCATGAAATTGATGAAATATTCTCATGCGAAAATTTTTAGGTATGTAAGGTCTAATATGCTGAGTTGAAGTATCACACCATAGATAATTTCCAGATGGAAGGGGATACTTTTTGAATGACAAACTTGTAAATTTCTGACATGTCCGAAATTCATCATCTTGCTCTTGTTGTTTAGCAATTAGTTCATAATCTATTAAGGCGATTTCCTCAATTCTTGATAAAGTATCTGCCACCACATTACTTTCTCCTGTAATGTATTTGATTTCAGTTGTGAATTCTGAAATATATTGGAGTTGTCTCATTTGACGTGGAGATGCTTTATCGGACTTTTGCAAAAATGCGTAGATCAATGGTTTGTGGTCAGTATAAACTGTGAATTTTCTTCCTTCTAGCATATGTTTGAAATACTTAATGGATAGATAAATTCCGAGAAGTTCCCGATCATAGGTACTGTAATTTTGCTGTGCGTGGTTAAGCTTCTTGGAAAAGAATCCAATTGGTTTCCATTTACCGTTTTCTAGTTGTTGTAATACTGCACCCACAGCTGTATTTGAAGCATCTGTGCACAACGACAGAGGCAATTCTGGATTTGGGTAAGACAGACAAGCAACATTTGCTAACTCTTTTTTGCATTTTTCAAACTGTTCAATTGCTTCGTTATTCCAATTTATTTTTCGTTTATCTTTTTTCCTTGCTCCTTTTAGGTATTCGTGTAAAATAGCTTGAGTACTAGCGGCGTTCTTCAGAAAGCGACGGTAGAAATTCACCATTCCAAGGAAAGTTCGTAGCTGATGAACAGTTTCAGGCAGTTTAATATTGAGAATTGCTTGAACTTTTTCAGGAAGAGGTTTTGATCCTTCACTTGTTATTAGAAAACCTAAAAATTCCAGTTCTTTAACTCCAAAAACAGATTTAGAAATATTAAGTCTCAATCCATATTTTTGCAATCTGTCAAAAACTAATTTTAAATGTTTTACGTGTTCTTCTTCTGTAGTTGAAGCAATTAAAACATCGTCCAAGTATGGGAACACAAAATTTAGTCCTCTAAATACTTCATTGATAAATCTTTGAAAAGTGGAAGGAGTATTACGTAAACCAAAACTCATTACATTAAATTTGTATAAGCCGAAAGGTGTTATTATAGCAGTTTTTTGCTTGTCCGCTTCATGAATAGGAATTTGGAAATACGCTTTATGCAAATCAATTTTAGAAAAAATTTTAGTATTCTTTAAAATGTGGTTGAAATCTTCTAGTCGAGGTATAGGATAACGATCTGGTATGGTTTGAGCATTCAAACGTCGGTAATCCCCACATGGTCGGAAGGAACCATCTTTCTTGGGAACCATGTGAAGAGGGCTAGACCACTGCGATTTAGATGGCCGAATAATATCATTTTCTAACATGTACTGGAATTCCTGTTTTGCTATCTGTAATCGCTTGGGATTCAGTTGCCTAGCTTTGGAATAAGTAGGTTGTCCTTTAGTTGTGATAAAATGCTCAACATCATGCTCACATTTAGACACTGTTAAATTAGGCTTAGTCAAATTTGGGTATTGTTGTAATAAATTAAAATATTTAGAAGTTTTATGCAAACTACTAATAATATCATCATCAGATACTCTAGTTACGTGGTGTCGAACAGACAGATTAGTTATTGCATCAATAAGTTGTTTATTATGAATATCTATTAAAAGCTTAAATTTATTCAAAAAATCAGCTCCTATTATTGCTTTATCAACTTTAGCTAATATAAAAGGAAATTTAAATTCTCTTCTAAGGCCTAAATTCAGGTTTAAAATTTTAATTCCGTAAGTAGGAATTTCCGTACCATTCGCTGCATATAATTTAAAATCATCATCTATTTTATTTTAATGAGTTGCAGGAATTAGGCTAACATCAGCTCCTGAATCCACTAGGAATCTCAGTCCTGTATTTTTGTCTTTTACAAATAGACGAAACTTGCGGCTTTCATTTATATCAGCAACAGCGGTAGCCGCTAATCCTGTTGCATCCTTGAGTTTTCCGCCTTGTCGAGCCAAGCGCATGGCGAGTAACATTTCTCAGGTCGACAACGATCGCCAAATTTAAAATGGTAATAGCAATATTTACCTTTCTGGTTAAATTGCTTGGCTGAACGGCTGCGATTTCGGGATGTATTCCGGTGATTTCTAAACTTGTATCTGGAACGATCATTTAGTTGCATTGAATCAATTTTTTGTTCTAATGCAGCTATTTTTGACTCTAAAGTGCCAGTATAATTAACATTTGGCGAAACAGCATGAATTTCATTTTCAGATTTCATCTCGTAAATTTTGTCAGCCATTGTAGTCAGTTTGTTTAAGTTCTCCTCACTAACAAGAAGAATGTTACGAATATATTCAGGCATTTTATCAAGCCATAAAGATTTTAAAACTTTTTCAGAAAAATCATCTGTTCCTAAATTTTTCATCTTTTGTAAGAGCTGACTTGGCTTGTAATCGCCAAGATATAGTCCTTTAACAATGCGCTGAATCCTCTTGTTTTCGCTTTCCTTGAACATATTTAAAAGTTTTTCTTTTGCCAAGGCATATTTATTAAGCTTAGTGTCCTTGATAATATCGCATATATGTTCAATATATTTCGGCTCCATCTAGGAAATCAAATAGGTGAATTTCGTTTCCTCTGAGGAAATTTTATGTATTTGAAACTGCGCTTCCACTTGATAAAACCAAATATCAGGCTTTTCTGGCCAAAATGGTGGAATCTTGATGCTTACTTTGTTCACTTCGGCATCCATGACAGTATTTCTCTCGCTTGCTATATGTCCGCTATCCGTTGTCATCGTAAAAGTAGGTCACCAGTTGTTACGTGCTTCGTGTTATGTAAATAGTTATTAATAACACAATTTCAGCAACATAACATTTCCATCCTTTTTATAGGATTTATTTCACAATTGCAGACTCTAAATTTTAACAGCTATACAAGCGACGCCAGATTTGAATCTGAGCGCAAAACATTTTTTACAAGCAGTTAAATAATCGAACAGTTAAGATATTATAACCTTGCTTTAACAGAAAATATATTTAAAAAGGAAATACAATAAACATCTTATGAAAGAATATTTGCTGTAAAAATTAATAATTATTATTTCAGTAAATATTATAAGGAATTTACAATTTTCTAATTATTATATTAATATTATTAAAATTGCTAGATCATAAAATATTAGTTGACTAGTAAAGCCATCTTGTCGTGTACTCGCTTATGATACACGTATTTTACTGTGATTGAAAAGAACTACTCTCCTTGAAAACAAACATAACATTTATTTCTACGACAAGACAAGCTATTCTATTTACAAATTAAATTTAAGTTACTGCATTTACGATATGAGCCAGATCTGAATCATTTTTAGCTGTTGTTTTTCAACGCTTCTCACCATATCCAAAAAGTCTTAATTCCAAAGCCGAGTTGAGTTGTTAATGGCTTATTCAAAGATCGTGGATTCACATGACACTCCCACCTTTTGAGTTTTTCTTTTCAAGAAAATTCAAAATATTCTTTAATTCAAAGCGAAAAGTTCACAAGCCCAGTCTTTTGGGAGCTTGAATCTTACGGCCGAAACGGGTTTTCATGGTATTTAGGTTTGGTAGAGAAGTTTTTTCCGATTCTGGTAACTTCTCAAGATGCTCCACATGCTGCTGTTGTACGTCCTCTTCCTTTTCTTCTTCAATTTCAGATGCTCTCTTTTCTGGTACATTCTCTACTGAAGGCGTTTGAACCTCAAGGACAAAGAGACGTTGTACAGGTCTCAGAAATTCGCCGTTCTTCGTTTTTACTTTAACAAGGCGAACTGAGCCATCTTTACCAGGGAATATTTCTGTTATTTTCCCCAGAGGCCAATTCAGACGTTTTTGATTGGGTACTTCGACAATAACCACTTCTCCCACCTTGAAATCGTGAATTTTTATCTTTTTCTTGGTTTGTTGCCTCAACTGACCCAAATATTCCAGTCGGAATCGGCTTCTAAGATCTTCTTGCAGTTTACACCTATACCGCCGTCGCTTGCGAAGATACTGGGAAGATAATCCCAAGTGGTCATGATCTGAAATTCCATTTTTTCTCCTCTCTCTGAGGAATGACGATGGTGTTAAAGGTTCCAAATCATCGTGTTCAGAAACATAGGTAAGAGGTCGTGAATTTACTATGTCTTCGCAGTCGCAAAGAATCGTATTCAATTCTTCGTAATTCAGGCATGCTCGGCCTAGAACTTTCTTCAGAAGTTCTTTTACTAAGGCAATGAGGCGCTCCCACCATCCTCCCCACCATGGAGCTGAGGGTGGTATGAATTTCCAAATGATTTCGTTCTTTTTCCCTTCTTCTTCTATTTGTTGCCAGTCAATGCAATGGAATAGTCGACTTGTTCCAACAAAGTTTGTTCCATTATCCGAGTATATTACAGCAGGTCGTCCACGCCGTGCAATAAAACGTCTCAAGGCTAGTATGAAATTTTCTGTTGACAGCGAGGAAAGAAGTTCGAGGTGGATCGCTCAATATACAGCGCATGTGAAGAGTGCGACCCATGTTTTGGTACCGTCTTTTAAAATTAGTGGACCAGCCATATCCACCCCAGTAACCTCAAACACACCTGCATTTTTCACACGGTCTTCTGGTAAAGGAGGTACATTCGTTTCTACGGGTTTAGCGTTGAAGCGCTTACAGCGGACGCAGCTGTTTAAATTTTTTCGAATGGACATCCTTCCTTTCAGAATCCAGTATTTCTCTCGGAGAAGGGCCATCAGGATTTGAATTCCACAATGCATCAGAGTTCTATGTTTGTACATGATCAACTTCCCCACAGCTGGATGTTCCCCTGGCAAAATCACCGGGTACTTGAAGTCTTCTGTATCTTGACGATAAATAGTGCGGGTCTTAACTCGCAGTAAGCCATTTCTATCGGCTATGACATTTAAAGAAAGCAACCTTGGATCTGAAGGTCCATTGAACACATCTCTCTGGATCAACAGCATGAATAGATGCTCGGCTTCTTTTATCTCAAAACAAGTAAGAGTTGGGGAATTCGAAGCATTTCTTTTCCTGGCATTATTGCAGAATCTGCAAATCCATGCAAGCATGCGAACAGTTTTCAAATGAGAAGAGAATGATCTGTAATACCAATAATCTGGGTTATGGGTTTGGTTATGAACTGACAATATGGTTTTCCGTTTTTCAGTATTTATCAGTTCTTCATCTATTTCTTCTGTACTACATGGCCCATTTTCTTCATTTTCATAAAGCCACATAGGTCCCTTCCACCATTTTAAATTAAAAAATTTCTCCGCTGAACAACCTCTGCTGGAAAGGTCTGCCGGATTTTGTGTGCCGGGAATATGTCTCCAATTTTCAACATTTGTAATGGTGCGTATTTCTTGCACTCGGTTCCACACAAATGTTCCCCAAGGCGCATTTCTTTTTATCCAGGTAAGTGCTGTCGATGAATCGCTCCAATAAAATATCTTCAGATTTGGTATTTTTAGATCTTCTGTAATTCTTGCACTCAACCTAGCACCAATACAACACGCCAGCAGTTCAAGACGTGGTATTGTTAACTTCTTTAAAGGCGAGACTCTAGCTCGAGACTGAACAAAACTAACAAACACTTCATCACGGACCTTCACTCTTAGGAAAATGCAGGTGGCATACGCTTTAGAACTTGCATCACAGAAGACATGAAGACTAGCGGTTTCTTCATCATCTTTACTTAGTTTCATCCACCGAGGTATTCTGACCTCTGAAAGATTCTTTATACCCTTCAGCCATTTCCAAAATCGCTTTGATAGGCCTTCTGGCAGGGCATCATCCCATTTAAGTCCAAGATTCCAGGATTCTTGAAGTATAAACTTTGGAATGATGGTTATGGGAGAAGCTATACCTAAAGGGTCAAATATACTCTGAGTCAAAGAAAGCAGACTTCTTTTAGTAAGACCCAGGTTTTCATCTTTCGGACAGTTTATGATGCAAGACAAAGTATCTTGCTTTAGGTCCCAGTTTAGGCCCAATAAAGGTACAGTTTGGTGTTTGTCGGGTTGATCAATAATTTCACATGAAGAATTTGACTGCCAGCCTCGTAGATTGAATTTTCCTAAAGACATCAATGCTTGAGATTCAACAATAAATTTATTAGCTTCATCTGTATTCTTCAAACTGCAGACACAATTATCCACATAAAATGAATTCTTCAAAATTTCGGCAGTATTCAAAAGCTCATCAGGGGCTTTCTCCAAATGATAATTCAAAGTTGCCGCTAAAAGAAATGGACTGCAAGTGACACCAAACACAACTTTGTGATGTCTGTAGATTTTCATTCCATTGTCATCAGTTTTCCATAAAAATCGCAGGTAATCCCTGTCCTTCTCCCTGATTCCGATCTGAAGAAATGCTTTCTCAATATCTGATGTTATTCCAACAGGAAATTTTCGGAAACGATTTAGTAGGGAAGGAACAAGCTCAATTAAATTAGGACCACTTTCTAAGCAGGTATTCAGTGAGGGTGCACCCTTTATACGTGCGGATGCATCGAAAACTGGCCTCACTTTTGTAGTACTGCTGTTCTCTTTAAATACATGTCTGTGTGGGAGATAGTGTACATTTAATTCTTTTTTATCTTCTATCTCTTCAATAACACTGTCAGCAATCCATTTTTTAAAAACATCTGCATATATTACAACCTTCTCGGATTCTACAAGTTTTTTATAAACAGATGAAAGTCGTTTGTCAGCCATTTGTCTGTTGTCAGGGAGCAGGGAAGATTCTAACACCCAAGGTAAGGCGACTTCGTACCTTCCTTCCTCATTAATTGTCAGAGAGTTTCGAAAATACTCTAAAGTATCTTGATGTATTTCATTCTTCTTTTTCGATTCAGCAGGATCAGTAATTCCAATGGTTTCTAACTTCCATAAGTCACTTATATTACATTCTTTTATAAGTAAGTTTGTCACTGTCATGCTTATAGAATCTGAAGTGCTTGGTACTTTTCCCATAAGTGTCCAACCAAGCAAAGTCTCAATAGCAGTTAAACCGCAAGTTAAATTGAGGATTTTTCCAGTCATCAATTTTCCTGCTATATCAGCACCAATTAGCAAATGGATTGTGGATGAAGAACAAGATGATAAACATTCTTGATCCGTTAGATGAATTCTGTTATCCTCAAGTTGCTTTGACCAGAATCCGGAAGGTATCTGGCAAATTTCGGCACATATTTTCTCTTGATCAAATGCGTTAAAAGTGCAATGAAAAATTCTTTTCAAAATCACTTACAAAAATCTTATATTCTGAATGTTTCTGTGGATTTTGAACCCCTCCAAACAAAGTATGAATAAGAGTAGTCTCTTTTAATGCAGGATACTTCATTTTCTTAGCAGCTTCTTTCGTAATATAAGATTTCTGACTCCCCGTGTCTATGAGAGCCCTCACAGCAAAATCCTGTTTTTCTCCCCGTAGAATCACGACTAGGGTTTGTAGATAAACATTTGTAGAACATGTGGGATTGGTCAAAGTGTTGAACTGTCCAGAATTGATTGAACTGTCCGCTGCTTCTTGAGTGTTAGAAGACTCAATGGTCTTTCTATCAGGGCACATAACAGCATGATGTCTTTGACCACAGTTCCTGCAATGCACTTTAACCCTGCATCGCTTTGACACATGTCCATTACTAAAACATCTGAAACAGCAGCCTCGTTTCTTCAATCGCTGCATTTTTTCATTAAAATCCAAATTTCGTGCAGTATGACATTCTCTGGATTCGTGATTGTTCTTGTCACAAAATACACACTTCAAAATAGAGTTATGATTTCCTGCAAAAAGATCCGCAGCTGTCGGCAAGTCTCTTTTAAGTTTGATATTCTTGTGACTTTCCTTTAAAGAGAAGCCTTGCATAGCAATGGCTATCCTGTCTTCATTTTCAACTTCATTCTTCAAGAATTTCATCAAACTTTCCAATCGAGATTCTTTCGCGTCATCTGTTCCATCCGCCCTTCTATCATTTCTCCGCCAGGCTCTTAAAATTTCTTCACTTAAACAAGACTCGACCAGGTGAAATAACATGGCCGCATACTTGGCTGTAGTGACACCTAGAGTTTCCAATGATCTCAGTTGGGTTTCCAGGCGGTCATAGACAGTTGACAATTTAACGTGTTTATCTTCGATATTAAAGGCGAGTGTCAATTTTAATAATTCTCGAACATAATACTCAACCAATAAATCATCTCTGCCGAATCTGGATTTTAG
Organism: Argiope argentata; assembly: GCA_026289955.1. Classification (NCBI taxonomy): domain Eukaryota; kingdom Metazoa; phylum Arthropoda; class Arachnida; order Araneae; family Araneidae; genus Argiope; species Argiope argentata. The sequence goes on along the minus strand of JAOUZG010047669.1, from coordinate 4,385 downwards.
ACAGTCAATCGCCTTGCAATAATTTCCGGATGTTGGGGGAAAACTTTCAACTAATTCCCTCGCTCTGGAATTCGGGATAGTTGCTTGTACTAAATATTGGAACTTGTCGGTTTCATCTATATCGTCGTCTTCATCAATTTTCTTGAATTGACCCCAAAACGGCAGCCAATCTTTAATTTCACCTCCAAATTTCTTTAATTCCAAACGAGGCAGCTTGAATTTTCTCTTTTCACCACCAACTGAAGATAATCTATCAGCGTTATTAACAGGATAAGTTTTCCGATCGATTAATAAACTCATCCTTTTAAAATTGAGAGAATACTCATCTGCTGAAAGAGATTCCCTTTCGATATCGTCTTCCGGTATATCTTCAGACGTCAGAAAAAAATTCAGAATATCTTCATTCAACTGTAAAAGATCATTATTTTTCTCGCTAAGCAGTTGGATGGTCGCCAAACATTCTAAATCTTCTGAAATATTCACTTCCGCTTTCGCTGACTCATCCAATTTATTATATAATCTAGTAAATGCAGATCTAACAGTTTTCCTTTTAAGCTTTAAAGCTTCCATTATTTTTCTAAAATAGTTATCTTACTTCAAAATATCGATAAATTTCTAATAACAAACAATTTATCGTCAAAATAATTCACTTATCTTTCGAATCGTTGATTTCAAATCACAATCCTGTCGCGGACGCCATGTCGTGTACTCGCTTATGATACACGTATTTTACTGTGATTGAAAAGAACTACTCTCCTTGAAAACAAACATAACATTTATTTCTACGACAAGACAAGCTATTCTATTTACAAATTAAATTTAAGTTACTGCATTTACGATATGAGCCAGATCTGAATCATTTTTAGCTGTTGTTTTTCAACGCTTCTCACCATATCCAAAAAGTCTTAATTCCAAAGCCGAGTTGAGTTGTTAATGGCTTATTCAAAGATCGTGGATTCACGTGACACATCTAGTGGCAGCAAAATTATCATGTCGTTACAGATTTAATAAAATTTAACAGGATCGATATTCTCAAGAAGCAAACTAGTCATCAGAGGCGGCTAGTATCAAATACAGGATACAATCGTACAAAAGGGAAAAAAATCAAGATTCCTTTTCGTTACAGGATGAAGCCAAATACGCTAACTCCTTGTTTTAGAAGTATACATAAAGTAAACGCGGAGAAAACGATCTCCCATATTTTCCACTTAATTTTTAGTTTAGCTTATGATTTTTAAATAAATAGGATTGAGGAGACTTTTTAGTAATTATTTCAATGACTTTTGTGAATTTTTAAAGAGTTTTGTGCATTATATTGGTGACGAAAAATTGATTTTAGAATAATACATATATTAATCTGAATTTTCAAAAAAAACGAATTCAGAGCTCGATATGTCATTTAACTGAATTTAAAGCATTTTTTTGAGAATAACTAATATCTGAATAGGTTTGCATTGATAAATAAGATTAACGTCCTGTTCTGTTTTAAAATCACACTAGTGGCTACTTTTTTTTTAAATTGAACATTTAGAAATCCCCTTGCACCACTAAGTATCACACAGGGCTTACAGAAGTAGCCCCCTTTCATAAAGGCATCACAGACAGAACAGCTACTCAAGCATCATATCCACTTGCTTAGCCCTTCTTACCAGGGGTAGGGTACATTCAAACATATCACAGATAGAACATATAAACAAAACCATACCCGAACCAGGACTCGAACCCAAGATGCCCAGAACACGGGGAAAATGCGCTCACCCTGTTCTAAGACGTCGGCACATTTGGCATGAAATTTGTGATTTTAAACAGATGCCAGTGATAAGGACAACACGCAGTTTTTCCACATCCAAATTTGTGTACTATGACAACCCTAGAGTTTTCATTCCAAAGGAATGTATAGAGTACAAAAGAGAATTTTGAGGATATTTAATAAAATTGGACATTGAATCTGAAAAAACGAAATGTTCAAAATTCGGGAGCCTAGGTGAAAAATATTTCTGTGGTGCTTAATTAAGAAGGTAGTGCTTTTTTAAGAAGGCGTAGACAAATGGAAAGGTCAAGAGATGCACAGTTCTTTCCTTTTATTTACAGTTGATTAACAACTCTAAAATATATATACATATTCTTTTATTTCGATCCGAAGCTATTGTTCCGTTATTGAGTAGCTAATTAAGCGTGGAAGAACCTAACACAAATCCTAATCCGTCAGAGATCCTAAGTCACAACAAAACACAGGAGATGTCCCTGAAAGACAGAGGGGATTAAAGTATGTCATTCTACATCCGGTGGAAGAACCGAAAACGCTTTTAATTACGAATCAGAGAAACAAGAGACAAAAGATTTGTCAAAAGCGTTAAATCAAACCAATTACGTTTAATAATCCATTGGCACAATTAAAAGTACTGTTATACCATCAATTCAAATGCCAATATAAATCTCTGGAAGACAATTGAAGAAAGGTCGTTGATGCTGTAACTGTTGTCAGCCTTATGTTCTCCCAGCAGTGGAATGGAATTGTTACATCAAATATTAGACCTTATTTAATCTATTGCTTACGGTTACGGTTAAGACGAGTCTTAAATTATGTTGCCTGAAGACAATACGGTTTCGTGAATTTCGCTGTACGTTCTCATACTGACATAGATTCGTTAAAATGACGTCACAAGTTGAAGTTTTTCACTAAACGGCGAAATGCGATTGACTGAACGACGAACGAAAGTCTGCTTTTATGGTCAATTTAACATTCCTTTTACTACCACTGTAATGGCCGATTGTTTCGAACTTTTATAATTAAATTTAAAGAAAAATATGTGAATTAATCAGTTTTTACTTGTTTTGCTATTTAAAATCTTTTCTTTTTTAATTTTCTGAATGATACATTTTGTATATTTAAATTAAGTCTGTATATTATTATACGTATGCAACTAAAACATTGAATTAAAATTCGAAATATCTCGAGTACAAATGAAGAATTGCTATTATGTTGATAAAAGAAACTAAGATTTACATTTTTCTAATTTTTATTAAGTGCTTATTAAACCTTTAATCAACGTCAAAGAAAAAAAAGAGTACCAAAAAGTCTACTTACACGAGAAACGATGCACATCACGGGACAGGAAATTACAAGTGGATTATTAAAATATTACTTTCTGTAAGTCATTTTTCTATGCATATATTTTATCAACTGAATATTAATGATATTTTATATAATCCAATTCCTTCTTCTCATTGTAATTATCGATCATTTTCTGTTTCGATAATATCACAATCCACCTTATGCTGATTTTTATCCTTAATTTTTTTTAGGAATTCATCTTCCTGTGCTTTCCAACCATAGAGCTACTCGTTATGAGGATCAGATGCTTCTGGTATGGTGGTTGGATCTCTCCACTCTTGAAGAGTACTTTAATAGGTGGGTTGAGTTGAGTTGAATTTGTTGTTGTTTTGGCTAAGCTGTGCCACATTCTCAAGTTAAAAATATTTGTAGCTATTTGTAATAAAATCAAGATATGAAATGGTGACAAAATCCAAATGTCTAAAATTTTAAATCTATGAGTTATGATAAAGCATAACCATGAAGTATGATACTGTGTTAAAAAGTGCGGTTAATGTTTATATATGATTATAAAAACCAATATTTAAAAAAAACTAACATGACCAACATGCGGGGTTTTGGACAACAACTCACCCAATTCAGGGTGAGACTCCTGAGAACACGCAAGACGCTGGCTATAAAATCGTGGACACTCTTTAAGAATGTGTAAGACAGACATAGGGCTGTTACACATTGAGCAGAATGGTGTTGGTTCCCCCCTAAACAAATGTCGGTGGGCGAAATGAGCTAATAGGTGGGGGTTAGACTTCTCCCATCGATGACGGGACATGCTATCTACGGGGAGGTATTCTCAGATATAAAATTAGCTATGAAAAATCAATGTATTCGATATGTGAAATAATTACATTGGGAAATGAGACCATTTTTCAGCAACTGATTTCAAAACATTAAAATTATAGATATCGTTAGCAAATTTCATTTAAAATGTTGTCACTTATTTAAAGCCAAGTAAAATTTTTAAATTTTTTAAACTGTTAGTAAATGCATATGCTTATTAATATGTTGTTGAGAATTGTCTATTGATAAAAAAAAAAATAAAAGAGAGAAGAATACAGACCTCAACCAATTATTAGCTTTGAAAATATATTTGCTTATTGTTTTAGTTTAATACACGAGTCTCCATTGTATACAGTTATAGAAAAAATCTCATTGAAATCCCTGATAATTCAGTAAATAAATAAAAAATAAATCCTTTTTTTAAAAAATAAACAAGACTTTAATTAAAGTATAATGTAAAATATAAGTGGAATTAAACAAGAATAGTTTTTTT
>JAOUZG010047648.1:0-14241 GCA_026289955.1 Argiope argentata | reverse complement strand
ATAACACTAGGACTATTGTGTAAAGGGGTTTGTTGCACGTTAAATCCATCAGGACAAACGTCCTTTCCCTGCTGTTGTCGGGAGATGGGATAGGTGTCAACTCAGGTGTCATCCTCGTCATCTGACCGTGTTTGAAAATTAAAAGGTCCATCCCAAAACAGCCCTAGGATTTATTTATAACACTAGGACTATTGTCTAAAGTGGTTTGTTGCACGTTAAATCCGTCAGGTCAAACTTCCTTCCCCTGGTTTTATGAGGAGAGAGTGTGGGTGTCAACTCAGGTGTCATCCTCGTCATCTGACTGTGTTTGAAAATTACAAGGTCCATCCGAAAACAGCCCTAGTGTTGCTTTATAACACTAGATCTATTTTTGTTCATATAACTAAACTAAAATCCTCAAGGAAGTAATCTACCGTGATCGGCAATGGCCCTTTAAAGTCAACTACAATACAACCTACCAGTGCTGCTGTAGCGGCGGTACAAAAATTCTATTTTTTAACCGTGTACCCTCAAGGCGAATCGGAGGGTCAGTGATATGATTTAGGGGTATAATGATAACTTAATTAAAAATGGATTTATCTACTTTTAAAAACAATATAATGATCTCCATTTATATTTGAATGCTGTTCCCACTCCAACCCCGTTTCATTATCCAGGAAGTGCCAGCTTATTCTCAATTTCAAAAATTTTCTTTCAGAACAAAGTTTTTTTCAAAATTTATTTTCTCATGTAATGACTTCGAATAGTTATATCTTTTGCACATTCCCAAGGATATTAAAAGAGCAATGGAAAGACATTCCAAAACTTGTATCAGTTCTAAATTTTCTTTTGAAATTTTAGTATCATTTTGATTTAAAATAAAATAGCATTAAAAATGAGGTTTGTTTTTATTTAAAAGTTATTTTCACTCATTTAAAAGTTTAATCTCCTCCTGAGAATTTTGAGTGCAAAGAATGAATATCCATCTCATCACAATCAGCCAAGACATGATAAAGAACAAAAATTTGTAAAATGTAAGTTAAAGCGTACGAGAAATTTGCTTTAGCATTTTCTCCCTGATCCTGCAATTACGTTTGACGTGAAACGTCACTGTAGATGAAATTTTCTACAATGTAGCTGAAATGTATTCTACTAAACTTCTCTTTCGCTGACGGAGAGAAGTTAAATTGATTATTTAATTGTGTGAAATATTTAGAGATTCACGTCCGTTTCTTTGTCAGTTACGAATTTTATGTGACAACTGGAAAGGGTTTAAATGCCTTTAATTTATAAATGAGAATAATTTGAGAAGATCTTGAACGGTAATTGTCTGTACCAAAAATATACGTTGATTTCATGCATGGGTGAAAAATGCTTTATCTTCATTTCGTTTATTTAAAAATGTTACATCTAATGTATGTAGACATTTTTCAAGCAGAAATACCTCATTTAGAAAGCATCAAAGGAATTCAATAAGGAATAATTCCTAAAATAGGTGATGAGAAGTAGAATTGAAGAAATAAATTTTTAAGATTTTTAGTGGGTTTTACCTAATAGCCAAGTCTTCATAGCATTTTTTCATATACCGTAATATATAGATTCTGAACATAATTAAAGCCTAAAAATCTTTTAGTACAATATGCATGTTATAGCAAATTGTATTTTAACAGTAGAAATTGCTTGCCGTTTGGCTATGAAAGTCAAATTTTTAAATTATCTGCTAATTTAGAAATACTATTGTTACGTTTTTAGCGTAGCGGGTTCGGATTGAATGGACTTTACTTGAGGACAGCACAAACAAATTTATTTACAGCTATTTACAGGATAATTGATAAAGTAAAAATTTCAGATAAACACAACCCAGAAGTCAACAGTCAGTTACAGCTTGAATACAAACCTTACGCACAATAACACAGACTGCAAAACAGCTATCTTATAGCACAGCAAACAGTAAATCACAGCGAGCTCAATAAACAGCATTAACAGCAAACGTAAACACAGCTCACTAATAATCCGCTAGTCCAGCGAAACGCTTCATTTCTGCGAGGAACTGCCAATTGCGGCAGCCCGTCCTTATATAGCCGGGCGAGGGAGACGTGAAGCTTCGGAAATCACCGCGAGCTATCCAGTTGCTACCAGACTATTCCTTTCGCCAAACCAACCCGGCTGGCGCCAAGCTCTTCGACACAGTCGCCAATCGTCTACCTTCAAGCTTACAACGGCGTTCGCCCGCTTGTAACAATATGATACATAATTATAACTGTTTATGTAAATGATTTGTATTGTCACTTTTTAAAAGAACAACATATTGGATGCTCCTCTTTTTTCATATTAATGATAGTAAAGTTTTAGTCAATAAACTTGGTAAAAAAAGGTTTTAAAGAGCATTTTAGGATAGTCCATGACTTTTTTAAATATAAAAAACACGAAAATTGTACCATTTAATACAAGAAGATTAATAGCTATCTCCGGCAATATTCTGTACTTAAAAAATTCTTTTTTCAGAATTTTCTGATTTAGTCCTGTAAAAAATCTTTGAATGTATTATTTTCTTTAAAAATAGGATCCCGCCTGGTTGTAAGATCTGGCCTTCGTAATTCATAATTATTTTATGAATTACGAGAAGGGTTTCAAGGAATCGCGAATTTTTTAGAAGGGTTTCAAGGGCTAGACCCGATTTCACCGAAAAAGTCCGCTATCCTCAAACGTACTCCCGCTTGTGTGGCATGAAATTTTGGAGAGGGGTTGGCATCTTAGGTGTTGACTTCGTCATATGATTGAGTTCAAAATTACACGTTCAGTTCCAAAATAGCCCTAGTTTTACTTTAAAACGGGACATTAATATAACTAAACCTAACTAAACTTACTTTAAAATTAAAGAATATTTCAAGTTTTCCAAAAAGCTTTATTTTTAATACCTTTATTTGATTTTAAAAAATGGATTCATTTTTTAATATTATTAAATCGTTATTAAAAATGTTTGTATTCAAGGTTTCGTACTCCTTTTAAACAGAATATTGTTTACCAACTATTTTATAGAAAAAATGAATTTGGATGGAAGTTCTTATTTTTAAGAATTCATTATTTTGAATTTGAAGTTTTTAGAATTTATACCATTGTTTTATTGAAAATTTAGAAGTCAGTTGCATGAAATAGTTTTCAGTTGAATAAGGTTTATAAAAAAAGGTGCAACTACCATTTTAAGCAACTTTATTATTATCATAAGGAAATAAAGTTTCATTAAATTTCCTACTAATTCATTTTATAAATTCTGCTTAATAATTACTCTTTTTCTATACTTTTTATATAATGTTTCTTATTCGATTAATTGACATTTTCCAATCATTGAATTTCCCTTATTCAATCATTAAATTCTTATTGTTTAATCTTTTAATTAACCTGATTAGACAATTTGGATCACCCACTAAAATCACAGATTTAAGCATCTTGTTAATCAAATCTGAGGGATATATTCTATCATCGCTGTTTTTGTAATAGCATATATATATATATATATAAAGGCTAAACTACGTAAAGCTTTTTTTAAAAAAGATTATTATTATTCCTTTCAAGGCATACTATAGTTCGAATACTGTCAATTTAATCTGAACAATGGCTTTAAAAAATTACTTGAAGCAATAGTAAAAAATAGAATTTATGATTTTTTATTTCCTCTCAGCTTGCAACTTTTCTTTACTTTTCCCCCTTATTTATTGATTTATTTTGAGTATGTCTAATAGTTTCTTTATTTCTTCAATCCTGCCCCCATTTTTGCTCTTCTTGATTTGTTATCATTCCAAATGGAAGTTAAAAAAATATTTTCATATCAGTTTTTAAAAACGCATTCCATCCCCATTTCAAATCTGTGAAATTCGAGCGCAATTTGATGTATTTAAAAAAAAAATTGGATTTTTTAAAAACCTGTTTATCACAGAAATATATTTTATTACCAAATAATATTTGATGGAAGAACTTGAGAGAGAATAATCTGCAAAAAATGGGAAAATAATTGACTTTTATGTAGAGTATATTCCACATGAGTTTTTTGCAAATGAATTGATGTCCTGGTGTACTTGTAAATATTGATATTTCCGTTTTCTATTCCAGTAATGACTGAGACTTATTTTTAGGTATAAAAATATTATTTTTTTAATATTTAAAAATATAAATTAGAGGAGTAGGTTTCAATATTTATTTTATTGTTTGAAATTATGCTATATATTTAGCCCAATATATATAGCATAATATATTTAGCCCAAATATTTAAATTAAAAAAATCTTACTTACAAATCATTACAGAAGATTAAAAACTAATTCTATATATTGAACTTATATCCTATTAAACAATATTATTTTGCAATAAATAGTATTGCCGTGGTATTCTCCTCAGTTTTGTCGGATACATCAATTTGATTTTGCAGTAATTAAATAAGCTCTTAGCAATAATACAGAAATAAAACAACACAGTTTTAAGTGTTAAATACACAACACAGTTTTACAATATCTAACAACATACTTTTAAGTTATCCCGAAAATAAATTGTCAATGAAAAAAAAAAACATTACTCAGAATTAAATTATTTTAATTCAATACAGATATTCTATTTAAAGGAAATTGTTATTTATCAAAATTTATATATTTGTATTATTAAACTTCTAATTTTTTTCAACTAGTTATTCCATATAAAATTTAATATATTTTTATCACGCGCCAATGAATTAGAAACCCAAAATCAATTTTTTATTGCATAGCATTGGTTATGTTGTTTTTTAGATCTTGTAAATTAGATGGAAGAGGAGATGCGCATTTCCACCATATTCCACACATTTTCTATGTGAATAAGATTCTGGCTATGCGGTGGCCAGGGAAGGTGTTGGAGATTAGAATGATGCTCAGCGAACCAATTTTGAACACTTCTGGCACGATGTGTAGTTGCATTCTCGTTCATGAAGTGTTTGTCTCATTCAGAAAAAAAATGTAACATTGCAAAGGGCACTTGATCTGCCAGTATATCTAGGCATCGCATGGCTGCTTGTTTACTCTCGAAGAACACCAGGGCACCCCTTCCATGCCAGCAGAACATGCTCCATATCATGATGTTCCCTATAGACCCTTGCACAGTGTGATTAAGGCAAGTTGAATTCATGGTTTCGTGGGGTTCGACGTCTTCCATAAGTGCAAAAAAAAAGGTGTAGCGTGATTCAACCAACCACATTGCCCGTTTCCAATCATCAGATGCCCAGTGTATTCTTTCCCGACACCACTGCAAGCGAATTGTTGCGTGACGGGCAGAAATGTGTGGCTTTCTCACAAGCACTCGACTATGCATCCTATCCTCTGTAATTCTCTTCGGATGGTTCGTGTTGAAATCTGTTTGGAAGTGACTTGGTTGACGATTTGTGTCAGTTGAATTACAGTCGAGTCCCTGTCCTGCCGTATAATTCGTATAAGACGACCCCGATCACGCTGTTGGAAACCTGTGCTCAAACAACAGTTACGTCCTCTAGAAAAGGACTGTGGGTTCTGATTCAAACTTTTAAAAACCTTTGATATGACTGCTTTTGAGAACACAGTAAGATCTACCGTCTTGGAAATCGAGACACATGATAAACGGGCACCAACTATTTTTCGAATGGTGAAATATCCGTCGATTTTCTCATTTTACTTCATTCATCGCGAAAGAGAACTCTTACACCTTACTTATACTAGCATTATAACCACGTGTAACCTACGTCATAACAAAGAATATTCATACTTCATCCCTTGCATGCATTCGAATGCTAATCTCTCTAATCATTGGCTAGTGAGTGTATTTCATAGGTGAAGATTTCCACTAATTTATGAGATCAAGTATCTTCATTGCTAATGAGCTAAATTTTTTTCCCATTTAATTGAAGAATGCAAAAATAGAATAAAATAATAAAATATCTTTACAAAATCAAGTTATGTCACGCAATGACTGTTGAGAATTAATTCAATTATCTGAACAAAGGGCAAAAGTTTTAAAATGAAATGTCGAAATGGTCATCATTGAACATAATTTAATTGGTAATAAATGTATTAATTATATATAAATGTATAATTGGTAATAAATGTGAAATAGTTCTGTGGTATTAAATCAAAGATTACTTCAATGTCTTTTTTATAAGCTCAGGCTTTTTCTGTGGATATTTCATTTAAACATTTCTTGTGATTTAACTTTTGACACCCAATGACACATAAATACGTCCACACCATTAGATTACACTTGTTCTTATGAAAGGCATACTATTTCAATGTGTATAAAGTAAGCATAGAAAAAACAAAACATATTTTCAATCATTCATCAATTTCTTTCTTTGTTAATAAAAATTCAGAAATGATCTTTTTTGAAGTAAAAATTAAAAATAGGAATCTGGGATATAAAGCAAACCATTTGAAGTTTTAAATGTTTATCAAATGAATGTACATTCTTTTAAAATAAAAATATAAAATTAATATCCTAAAAATTTAAATTGAAGCAGAAATCATAATGTTTTGTCAAATATCTTATCACTGATTGTCACTCAATATTTGATATCTTACTTGAGATGTATTGCTTTTGAATCCATTTTAAAAAGGAACCTCTTTTTGGAATGTTGAGTTAAAGACATCTACTTACTATTGCTCAATTATTGTATTAGAATAAGAGAAAATACTGAAGTATTAAACAGTCCAACTTTATTGTCAAATTTGAAGTCGTCGCCAATGAGTTACTAAACCGCCAATTACGACAATCCGGCGATGGTCTAATCCGTTGATTTTTATCGCCAAATTTAAATCCATCTCCAATGAGTTACTAAACCATTGGCGGCGGTTGGCGAAGATGGTCTAATACGTAAGTACTTTACAAGGCAAAGAATGACTTTTAGAATTTCTAGGCATCAAATTCAAAATATTGAAATATAAGAGAAAATCCACTCTTACCTTGTCATTCCGGGAACTTCTAAACTTGAAAAATTGAAGTATTCCATCATGAATTAGATCACATAAATTATCATTCATAATCAAAATCATTAATCCAAGCTTTTTCCTTTTTATCCTTTTTTATGGACGAGGACACAGGCACAGATTAGTTACAAATATATACATATATTTCATTTTGCCCACACGTATTCTATAATTAGAATATCAAACTCTTTTGTTCCGTTCTTACAAACTTCATCAACCTAAATTAGAACTGAAACTGAAACTTACTCCTATTACTGTGAGAACATGGGACGTTTTCCTGACGTTTCGGGCAAGGCTTACCTAATCATGTTATGATTAAGCCAGAAATTCCACCTATGGCAATAGTTGACTAACATGAATAAGCATTAATACGTTTATTTCCCTGTTTGGTTCTCTTTGATCTTCAATAATTGTTTAATAAAATCTAACAACTTCTTGAACAATGTTTTACATGCAGATTTGTGTAAGAATAAGATGTAACATAGATAGCCAATAACTTATCAATACTTGTTGTTGTGGTCTTTCTTTAGAGTGTTTATAACGCTTAAATAAATCCATATAATTCTGTTGCTGTAACACAAGCTAAAGAAATTATTCATTGTAAGGTATGAATAACTTACATTTCAAACTGCAAGACACTCTCAATAATAAATCACCTTACAATCAATGCCCCTTATTTGCAATAGGAAACTCCCACATATGTTCCCACAAGTGTATAGTTTACCCGACCAATTTAGTACGAATTAATATTCAGTTTAATTATCTAAGAGATTAAAGCGACGGGGGACCTTTAAAATGACTTTTTGTAATTTTCACTTTAGCAATTTGAAATTTTATAGGCATTAATATTAACACTATAGGAGATGACACAAATTTTTTAAAAGTATTATATTATTTTATTTTTGAGAGGGGGGTAATATAATATAACATTAGCGATAAATAACGTGAATGAAAAAGGTTCCAGGCTCTCCAAATTTGTTCGAAAGCATTCCAATTTTTATTGCTACTTACTATAACACTTTTGAAACAAAAGTTGAGATTAATCTTGAAGTTTGAGTGCGAAATATCAAAATTAATCAACGCAATAACTCAGAACTACTTTACCTTTTTAAAAAATTCAGTAGTTTTGAGTTATTATATTGATTAATTTTGATATTTCCTACTCAAACTTCAAGATTAATCCCAACTTTTGTTTCAAAAGGGTTATAGTAAGTAGCAATAAAAATTAAAGCGCTTTCGAACAAATTTGGAGCGCCTGGAACCTTTTTCATTCACGTTATTTATCGATAATATTATATTATATTACCCCCCTCCAACTTATAAATGAATAGATATAATGCTTCCAAATTTTATGTGTCCTCACCTATAGTGTTAATCTTAATGCCTGTAAAATTTCAAATTACTAAAGTGAAAATTGCAAAAAGTCATTTTAAAGATTCCTGGTTACCTTAAGAAAAAAATATTGCATCAACAATAAGCTTTATAAAGTTCAATAATTACAAAATCATTTTTAATGTGGCACTTAAAGTTCTCAGTATAGAATGGATATCTTTTAAATAATGTATAATATAGATGATAATATAGATGATTTTTTTATTATCGATGAAAGAAATCATACGTAATCAAAACATCCTCTAAATTTTAGCTATAGATTGAATCATTATGTATATCATCTCAAATTAATAAAAATACACAACTCTTGTTTAAAATGTCGTTATAACATAAAAGAATCGCTTTATGGTTAGAGTAATGAAAGAATAATTTCTCGTTTCCCTTCTATTTCATCTTCTAACTCTCTTTCGCTAACAAAATTAATATTCATCCGTTTATAATCCGTCAAGACATAATAAGATACGGAACTGTGTGTGTTATATGTTAGAGCTTAAGAGAAATCTTCTTTAACACCTTTTCCCTCATCCCGTAATTGCCTTTGACGTGAAATGCCGCTGTAAATGAAATTTTCTCGAAATTAGTTGAAATCCTCTCTACTTAGTTTCTGCAGTTACTCAAGGACAGAAACTAATGTGTGTCTGATTATCCGAGTCTGAGTAAAGTATCTAGAAATCCACACCCACTTCTCTGTCAATTATAAACTCTATGTGAAACTGGGAATGTTTAAATACCTTTAATTTCTCCTTTTAAACGTTTTAAACATTTGAGGGAACCCATCCACGATAATTACATTTTCAAAATTATGCATTTTCTGACTCGTATGTCTCCTCGGGATAAATATTTTCTGATATTTCTATATAAGCATGAGATTTGTAGCAGTACATGGGAAAAGAATTTGTTGATTATTTACTAATTACTTTGAATAAAAATAAAGATGAGAATAATTTTAAGATTAATAGCAACTGAGAAGTTTTGTAATCTCTAACACAATAAGGAAGATAATCCCAGGTAGCACATCCTGTAATATAATATTGTACAATATTGTGCGATATCATATGATATTAAACAATATTAAACAATATTGCGAATATTGATCATTATTTTACAATATTTGTGTGCTACGAGGGACAATAAACTTAGTATTTACAAGTAATACTTTGAAACATTGTACCATAGTTTGCCATACAAAAAATATAATAGATCTTTAGTTTACGAATATTTAAATAGAGAAACTGAAATTAATTAATTAATGCTAACTAATTAGTACTATGTAATTTAATAGTTGTGAAAATCATCTTTATGTTGGATCATCTGTAATAGGATGATCTTAATCCTGTTGGATCATCTAAAAGGGACTCTAATAATGCATTTTCAAATACATTCTTTTATTTTCTTCATTTCTATGACAGAAAAAATATAATTTTATAAGTAATTATAGATACACGGATGATCAAAGTTTTTTCAACAAATAATAATCAATTTGATAATTAATTTCTATTAAAATTAAGTCAGACTAAGGCAAGCCACTAGAAACTTACCTGTATGGATATAAAATAAGAATTCCTAAGGGAAAAACTCTGTCAAATATATATGGTAAAAGAGATTATTTTGATTTGAATTATGCAATTTACATTTTGATTTAAAACTTAAAATTTTCATGAGCCCGATTTTCTTGTAGTTTAATAGAATTTTAAAAAAATACAAAGACAAAAAATCTTTATATAGAGACAACAACCAATCTTCTTATGAATCTATATTTCAACGAAATTGCTAAAAATATTTCAGTGTAAAAGAATTTATAAAAAAGATTCACCTACATTTTAACTATTTTTTACTACTAAAAATATGTTTCCAATTTTTTTGTGCATCCTTCTTATCCTTCGATTTTATTTTAATTCAATAGATGGCACTGAGATTCTTCAAACTTAATCGTATGATAACTATGCAGTGTGACCAAGATTTATGGGCGTTCCAAATTTTAACGTAGGAGCTTCCTATCTGTTAAATAAATCTGCATCTGAGGTAAGATTGATCTTTTAAATTATGTACAAATCTCTTTAAAGGATTGTTAATTTTAATTTGTATGTTTAGTTCATAAATTTATTTTACTAATTTTATAATTCGGCATGTATTTCTTGTTTACCAACATTGATAGACAATTTTCTGAAATATTACTGTTTTACCTTTTCTGTATTTAATTTTGATTATTCAAATCTTCTGTTGAGTTCTTAGTTATTAAAAAAATAGATTCGTGATTTCATTTAAACAACTTCCTCATTTATATATCATGAAGGATTAATTCTCTATAAAAGCTCAATTTCTTGGAACAGTCTGTGTACCTTGATGAGAGTCATGCCCTGTCGTGAAAAGTTCTGGTTTGAACCCTTGTTAAACAGCCGGTGATCAAGTCCTTAGCTCTGATTCATTGCTTTTACTTTCTCATATTCTAATTATTTATAGAGAAACTATTGCAATCATAAAAACATTTGAATTGTATATGTTGGCGAAACTCCATATTTTAAATATTCCTGACACAGTTTCGGCATTATATTTTTTAAAACTGTTAGCATTTTAATTCAAAACTGCTTGGGAGTAGAATAAAGTTTTGTGCATGGGCATTCGACTAGATTTTTAGATTTAAATCAAATTTTGAACCACATCTATTTAAGGAAAAAGTGTCTGTAAAATTTAAGACTTTAAACATTTTTAAAAAATAAGTCACGGATAAGACAGAAAGTGTGGATGGGACACAGAATTTTATATGGAAGTGAAGCCGATAATTTCACAACTTTAAAGTTCGTATAAATAAAATCTATGCACTCGAGATTAACTTATAAAATGGAATTTTTGTACTAAAAAATTCAGCCAAATTGGTCAATAGATGGATTATTCAATTCGTAGGATTAATTCACGCTATCTCTATATTTATATCTTGTTCAAATTTTCAATCTTTAAAATACTTTTTATTCATACATTCAAGTTTAAAATATTTTTTAAAGATGTAGTGGGTGACACTTGATGTTAACACAGTTTTTACATTATTAATTCATTAAAAATAAAATTCGGAAAGTTTATAGTATTTTATATGTGAAGAGCTCGTATTGGAATCAACAGATGGCGCCACAAAAACTTGCTCAAAGTTTTTTTAATCCCTACTGTTAGTATACAAACTCCCTATATATATTTATATATAATATTATCATCTTTTAATCGTTAATAAAAATCATTTTCTTCATCCACTCAAGTTCAAATACATTTTTTTAAACTTTTAGTGCGACATTTGATCTTAATACAGTTTTTTCGAATATTTATTTATTAATTAGATTGAGTTAATTTTTATTAATTTTAATAGAGTTTTAGCAGTTTGAAATGAATATATATATATATATATATATATATATATATATATATTACTAATTTCTGGATTGCACTTTTGCATGCTTGTAAACAAAATATATCATAAACGAAAGAAATAAGGTCAGTGTGATTTGATACATAATTTTATGATTGTAATTAAAACTGCATTAAAATTTTGAACCAACTGATCTTAGAAAGGACTTTAAAAATATATATTTTGCCTAATAGATTTAGTAACAAATGTTAGATCTTATTCAAATCAATAAATCGTTATTAATGTTCGCTGATGACATGCAAGGTATTTTCTGCCTTATCTTTCACAATTTTATGTGGACCTAAAATCTTTAATATGAGAGAAAATGTGGAAATTTATCTTAAACTATGAACAGATTCCCATGCACTATTGCATTCATACTTAAAAAATAAATTTTTGGATATTTGGAAATAATTTATTAATTTCTTTTACTTAAAGTTGGAAGAAAAAATTCTTAGCGTTTGAATTAATCTGAGTAAATTTCTTAAAACTGAGTGAATGTTTTAAAACGTTATATTTTTCTAAATAATATATTTATAGATTAATAACTTAGTAAAAACTTAAAATGAGAGCACATTTGTATATAAATCAATCAATTATTTATAACTACAATTTTCTAATCACCAAATTCAAAAAATAAAAGAAATTTGATATTTTTAATAGTTCTCATTTTATCAAAATAACTAATATTTCGACATTAATTCTTTTATTAGAAAATTACAATTTCTGTTGATTTAAATAATATTTAAAATATTCTAAAATGATTGCAATTTCTCAAAATATTGCAATGATAATAAAATAAAATATTATATAGTTTTTTCCTGAGATTTCCAATGCCAAATCAAACAATCGTAATTTAGTTCTCCTTGTAAATTGAAATAATGCAATTTTAATGTAATCCCACATTCGAAATTAGTTGATCTGATAAAAGAATTCTATGAGAGATTTTAATAAGTCATTTTTTTCAGTAGGAGATCTGTTTTTTTTTTCCAAAATAAGTCACACCATTTTAAGGAAGAAAAGCTCATATTTGTGGTTTTAAAAGTTTCTTTATGATAGATATATTTTCAGAGACCCCGCTGATGTGTGAAAATTATTAGAAGGAGAATCATTTAAGATAAAGAATAAGTATTTTGGCAACGTTTCATAAGTGAAAAAAATTTAACCCTTTTTTGTAGCTTTAAAACGGGATGTTAATCAAAGCTAAGTTCAAAATTTATAATGTTTGATATTTGGTTGTGTTATTGTCTGTAGCTCCATGTTAAGTAGGATTGTTTTTAACTCAAATGAATAAACGAATTTTGAATTCCTTTTCTAAATAGATTAACACACCTAAATTTTCGCATAAAAGATGATTTAGAAAATTTTAAAAATACTTGGAAATATGTTACTAGTAGAATTGCGATTATAGTAAGTAACCTATTACATAAAAAGAATTATATTACAATCATCTTAATATAAATAAAATACATTCTCAGAAAGTTATTCTCCCTTTTTTTATGAGTTGCTTTTTTAAAAATTAAAATGAGAGAAAATACAGAGGATAATTCAAAATGGATCAAAATGAAAAAGACAAAATATTATGATGACAATTTCGAAAATATCTAACATAATTTGGGGGGGGGAGATATGAAATGCTTGTGAAATTATGGATGAAGCTCATTTGATTTCTGATTCAATATTTAATCACTTAGAAATATAAGTTAAAAAAAATTTTTGCATTAATTTCAAATTTAAATACAAAAATAAAAATTCCATTTATTTATATTCCTACCGATTACTTAATTTATTTTTATAAAGAAAGAATGACACGAAAATTTTAAATATTTTTTAAACCACTTCTATTTAATAAAGCTAATTAATACATTGATAAAAATTATAAACTTAAATACATCATAGACATTTTATACAAAGGTTAAATTCCGAGAAAAGACCTGCAAATAGAATTTCTTTTAATAAACTTTCTTTTAATACAGAAATTTAACTCAGAATTGATTCAATATCGTTTCTTTTGGATTGCAGTCTACAATATTTTTCTTTCAAATGTATTTAGAATATTTAATGTTTAAAAGATTGTGAAAACTCAATCAACAATTAAAAATATTTCAGGAATAAAATACACAAAAAAATGTTCTCTTTTGGGAATGTATACGAGAGTCATTCAAATGTTTTAAATCCTTACCGCATCTCATTATCCAAGAAAGAATAGCGCATTATCGACTGTAAATATTTTCTCTCAGAAATTCCATTTTCTTCAATGGCAGTGTCTTAAGAAAACGTTACAAATTTTCTTCGTGATGCTGAACTTTATTATAAGAGCGGTTGAAAGTTTTCCCACAGAAAAGGCAAAATGTAGAAACCAATTCATTGTTTTCCGTAATCAATTTATCAATCGAACAGAGTTGAGTTGAATTAAGGTAAAGTAAAGAAAATGAATTGTTTTTATGGAAGGATATAGTTTGGCAAGAATTAGAGTATTTGCTGAAAGGAGATAAGGAATCCTAAAATTT
>JAOUZG010047633.1:165827-180757 GCA_026289955.1 Argiope argentata | reverse complement strand
TAGGATGGTAAAATTCAGAGTGAATTATGCCTCTTTGCCAGTTGGTTGGATTATTAAATTTTATCTCATTTGCATGCTGTGCATGATTTTAAACTGGTGTGATGGGTCTGACTTGTAATATTTCTTCAGACAATGGATTTATCCATACAGACATTCATCAAAACTGAATCTATTTGTTTTGGCAATTACTTGGTTTCCTTTAACATACAAAATAATATATAAGAAATTTCTTATTTTAAAGAAGATAGCTAACTATAGGGCATAATTTAAGCAAAGTGCTTTACAATTGGGCATTTTTAATTTTGAAATGCTTAATAATTTTTTTCAAAGGTAATTGCACGTGATACAAATGCTGTATCATTTTTTTCTTGAATTTATACTTAGGAATCGTTGATGGAAATTAATATTGAATAATATTAAATAATGACTTAACCCGTTAATATTTACTAGTGTTAAAAACTGATTACGATAGTTTTATTTTGCGTTCGTCGCCTTTGGTGACCAGTTATTTTGTCGGATATACTGCTTACGTTTAATTTGTAAAATTATCTAGATATACCTTTTTATGCCCATGATTTTGTAAAATAGCCTGACATATTAAATTATTTTAACTGTCATATGTTCTACTTATTGAGTGCATGAACTATTCCAATTATGACCAATCCCATGACATCATATCACTATTGAAATCTTAAACGTACATTCCTTTATCTAAATTCCGAGATTTGCAGCTTTTTTATTCGGTTTGTAAAATACATGGATATGAAAACAATTGTTATTAACTTTCAACAATGGAGAAAAATCAAAAGATTAAATATTTGAATTGATAAAAACCGTTTGAATTTCAGAGATTCTGTGTGAACTGTTTTAGGAAATTAGACAAAAAAAATATTATTTAAAAAAATTGTTTAAAAATCTGAATTTTTAAAACTAAATTGGAAAGTTTAAAAAAATGACAAATTTGGAACTTGTAAACGTTCTGCAAAGCGCCAACGCATATACACATACTTTAATTAGCAGGAGAGTAATTCCTGCAAATATTTAGTTTTTCTAAAAATTTATTTATTTTCACAAGTTTCATGAATGACATCGTGTTAAAAAGATTCCCGATACCTGCTTTTAACTTCAAATATGCAAATTAAATGGATTTAGACATAAATATACCAGACAAGTAAGAGTGGGGTGATTATACCATCATTTTAATACAATTCTCAACAACGTCTGGCATGACTAGTTCATTTAGTTGTAAATGTTTATCATTTGAGAAGAAAAAGTTTTTTTGTCTGTTTTAAATGATTGTGTGTTAGAAAGTTTATTCTAAATTAATTTTAATGTATAGTTGAATTATCCATTCTTTTCATTTCCTGTTATTGTGAATAAATTTTTACACATGAAGAAATTTCAACATTTAAAGGTAAGTAGTTATGGTGTGCAGCTCCGAACTATGAAATACTATTTACTGTGCACAGTGAGTACTTTAAATTGTTTCATAAATTATATGCTAAGAATACAATTTTTGCGTCTTTTGCTTTCCCATGGCCACTGTGATAATGGAGCATCGCATGTTATGTCAGGTTTTCATTTTTTAAAGTTAATGTTTCAAAAATTAAATCTAATGAATTAAATTACCTTAACAAAATATTAAAATCTAGTCAAATATTAATAATTGAAATTTTTATTTTTAGTAATCCTTTTATTACTCAGTGCCTGAATTGTCTCGTATTTAAGGCAAAATATTCGAGTTTTCCTTATTAAAATTATCAAAGAAATATTTAAATTGCATAAATCTGTTTATTCTCTAATAATAAAGAAATTTTACGTCATTCTCCTTCCCTTTTCATTAATATGCTTTCAATATTCGTTTTTACAAGGATCTAATTCATAAATATTAATCTACCATTACAATTAGATTCAAACCCAAGTTTATTTTTATTGGTTATGCTTATTTTTATCATGCCGTACCATAAAACATATGTATGTTTGAAGACCGTATTTATTATTATATTCATTATATTATGCGCATTAGGTATTATATTCAACAATTTTTGAACGTCGAGTGTGTTAGTTTAGGCCCCGATTCGGCCTATTATGTTGATATGGACTAGGTTCATTTAAAATGTATTTCCCTTAAACTAATATGTGGTGAAGGATAATTGAGTGAAAGCTTGGATATATTATCCTTAGCCAAACTGTAAAAGAGTTTTGTTGTATTAATTTTCAAATATTAAAGGATATATTTAATTATTACTATACAGAATCTGAGTTTTTAAAATTTGATTTGTGCCTCGTTACCCATTAAATAATTAAATCTATTTGAATCGCTTATGAAAAATAAATGATCGCAAACAAAATAAGCCCACTTATATATCTAAAATGATTAAACCAAAGTTAATCTCATAGACACTATCAGATTATCAATTCGGCAATTCCATATGAAGATTTACATCACTTTGACATCATCAGAGAATATTTGTCATCTAGACTTCCGTTTTGGGGAGTGATTGCAAAATGAAACATTAGCATTCTCCCCAACGTCAATAGTTGGACAGATTTAACTATTTCATTTGACTATTTTTCAAGCGTGGTAAATCCATTAGGATGTAGTCATAACTCTTTCAGGAATCTAATTTCTGAAATTTAAATATATTGCATTATTTCGATTAATGTTATTTATGGCGGTGACAGTTTTCTTTAAGGATTGAATTTGGATTATCCATTAATCTATTGCAGTTAGATTGGAGTCCCTAAATTTACTATTTGAAATCGCTAAGTACTAAAGGTAGTTTTTTGAAACTTGATTGTTTTGGTTTCGTGTCCTATCTGTTTACAATTAAAATCTATTTTTGCTCTTTAGCTACATTTTTTCATTGTAATCTATGAGAAATCCTAAAACATCAAATACGTCTTCATTTTTGAGCAACTTAAATATTCTTTAAATATTTTATACGACTTAGTTATTCGTTTAAAAAGTTAATTTTAAAAAGCTATATTTTTGCTCTAACAGCAAGATAACTTTCCAAGCTGAAACAACTGGCGAATTGGTAGGATTAACATAAGTACACTAAATTTGCATTTGTTTGCGGTAAAGTTGAATGCAATATTGCTTGCATTAGCATTTTCTCGAAAGATAACTAGCCATTTTTACTCTTTCTACTTTTAAATAATCAATCGAAATCTAGATGAAAGGGTTCTGTCTCTTATGATTTGAAAATATCATTTGATAGCCGATGTTTCTTTTAACAATATGAATTATTTGAGCAGCCAACATATGCGGTTGTTCATTGAATGAACAGAATGAAACTCTGCAAGGAGCTGAAAATTCTTCGCAAATGAACTATCCCAGTAGAGAAGCAAATGAATTTGTTATGAGTGGAATACTAGTCCAGCGGGAAAAATTTAAAATATAACGAAACAATTTCAATAATACGTGTAAGGAAATGATGAAAGGTGTATTGATAAATGAATTAATGCCAAAAATATAGTTATTTACCGCTTAAATAAATAGACCATACAAAAACGTTAATTTACTAGAGCACCAAACATAATTAGACTGAGGATTTAACTAATAATCAAGACCAAAATTAATACAGTTGAGAGGTTTTGTTAGCTGTAGTACAAACTCTGAAGAAGTAAAACAAATAATTGAAATCATTGATCAATACTTAGGACAATTGTATATAATATTTCAGATCTTAATGAAATCTATATAACAATGAATTGTCAAATGTGTTGCTGAGTCCAAAACTCGAGAATGCCCCAATATTTTTGACTTTTTTTTAATATTTTCGCTGAGGTATACGAAAAAGGTTTTTATAGGGAGAAAAAAATACAGAAAAATTACGAAGAAAATAATAAAAATGCCATTTTTCTTGTATTCCATCCAAAAATTATTTCCCCTGGTCTAATGAATTCGACTTCAGTTTTTTCCTTCTCGCTAATGAGGTTAGATTTTACTTGTTTTCCACCAATTATTTCAAAAGATTCTGTTTATTTTCTTAGTGCTTGATGCATTTAAAATCAAGCATTGTTAATTAATCGATTTTTTAGATTCCTTTTTAAATACTTTTGAATTAAATAAAATAGAATAAAGAAAATTAAACATTTCTAATCTATATTACGTTACACCAATTGGCGTAGAAATTTTACATATTTGCGTTGCCCCAATTGGGGTTGAAAATTCAAGTATGTTGCAGTGTAATTGTTGACAACAATACTTTTATTTTAATTAAAAGTTTAAAATATGTGTATATAGTACTGTTTTAACTATCTCAATCTCGACGAATAACTAAAATAGACGATTTTTTTTTGAAAAATAGGTTCATGATTTGCAATTTTGCTTTATTTTAGGTACGCGACGTAATTTTTTTATTGGTTAACTGTGTGCTTTTCCATGCATACGAAGTCGTTTGTAAAAGCTCGTTAAAAATAAAATTCAATACAATAAGAAACAATAAAAAATCTACACAAAATCTGCCTATAAAAATAATACAGATATATAATTATAAAATTACACGCCGATCAATAAAACAAACATAAAAAAATAATGCAGAATTTTTTAAACTCATAAATTTCGTAGGTCATCATATATAAACTATATTTACAGAAGATGTATATGCATTACATTTAGAAATAAGTGAGTGATTATGAATTAATAGCATTGCATGGAAAACCAGAAGTACACATTTTTAATTAAAAAATTGCTTTTTTAATTGTAGGGATTTTCTTTATATCAAGTGGCATCGGAATGCGAAAGGCTCATAATTGTAATTGTGTATTGATGTATTCATTTAATGGAATCTCATTTAAATGTGTATGATGCAAATGTGAATATTTTAATGCAGTTATTTAACTGCACATAAGTAAACATAAGGAAATTCTTCCTCAAATCAATGCCACGATCCTACCTGTATCGCTCCTCCGTTCTTTTCGTTTCGTTGGAGGGATTCCCACGACGCGCCACCTCTCGGGGAAGAACACACTGATCACGCTCTGTGGATCGAACAAGAACTTCTGCTCCTGCAGCATATTTTACCGAATGGGAAGGGAGGGAAATTGGGTATTGCACGAAAGTGGAAGGGGTTTAAAAGGTGGATTTTTTGAAAAGAGGCGTTGAACTACTGTCTAAGATCAGAATTTTGAGGTATTTGCAGCTCATTCACTGCCAAAAATGTTCGAATATTTTGCAAAGTATAGAACCCTCCACCGTTAAAAAAGTAATGAACTTTCTGATAAGGGTTTAGATTAATGAATTTTACTTATATTGGACGTATCCGAAATCACGAGAACTTGTAACCAAAATATAAACATGCGATAACGAAGCACTTTAAATCTGAATAAATTGGACTGTATGTCGAAAGAATCTGTTTTAAAGTGTTAATATTCTGCCTTTCAAGTCGGGGCTACTCACTATACTGGAATTATTTTGGAATTTATTTGTTTGGAATTACCATTGTTTGGAATTTATTTTTTTTACTAAAAATAACTCGGAATTTAAAGCATGATTTAAGATCCTACGTCGACTACTTTTTAAAAAATATCAATTTGGGAAGAGTAATCGAATAAATCCGTAGCTGGAATTTTTGGGTCTGAAGCATCTAAATATGTAAATTTATTTTAGATTTTATAAAAAATATTAAATGTTATATCTCTTGAAAGCAATTGGAGTAGAACTAGATAGTAATTGTTATTAGTAGCAAATGCGCAGCAACATTAATTTTATAATTCTTAACATTGAGCTCCGTTTTGTGTTTCTGAGTTTATTTTAAGGATTAATAATGAATTTAACTTCCTAGATTTCTTCCAGGAGATAAGAATTGAGCCTAATACGAGTTTAGACTGGTTTGCCGAAATTTATGCCTAAGAATAGATAATTTCCCTTCTAATATTCTAAGCATTTACGAAATTAACGAATTAGAAGTTAATTTAGAAAAAAATTAGCATTTTATAAAACTAATTGGAAATTTTTGTGTTTTTTCTTTATTTTAAGGTTGAAGGTAAAGATGAACGAAATCTCGTAGAAAAATTATTTTGAAGTTCGTAGTCAGGCAGATGTTACCATGTAAATATTACGGAATGTCACAAATGAAAACTGTTATATTGAAAGTAACGTTACGAGCGCTTCTACGATAGGTATATGCAACACTTAATTTTTTTTTATATTTAATATTCCACTCGCAACGTTGTAACAATAAAATTCCTGTTTTAGGATTGACAGCTTAGTAGAACGAAAATTTTGGATTGTGTCATTGATTCTGTGAATTTTCTTAAAAAAATGAAATTCTCTTGTTCGTAGTGGATATAACAAAACTACTATTATCTGACTACCGCAGTAAGACATATGCATAATAATCTGTTTGGAAAAACAGAAAAGAGACAGCACATTTCTGAACTCTATAAATCCGTCTACTTCTTGAATAATAATATACATGGTTTCTTATTAAAGTATTTTGAACAATTAATACGCTTATTGCAAAACTGCACATATTTCGTGGAAAGCAAAAATAGAAATATCGTAAAATTCCATTCATCTTGTGGCAGTGAATGAGTTGAACTTGAATTCTTTTTTCTACGTAGTTGGTCAGAAAGGTGTAAGTGTTGTATTATTGATTAATAAATCATTGATGCAGGAGAACCTTTGATTTCAAACTGAAAAATACTTCTTTTCCTAAGTTTCAATAGATTGACATTCACATTAAAGATATCTTTTCTCAGAAAAGGCATTTTTGGCATTCAGTACTCTTGCCGAAATTTGATTTGGCAGTGATTTTCTAATGACCTATCACTCGTGTCAAAATCTAATAGAAGGTTGAATCGACCTAATTTTTATTATACATAAAAATGTTAAATCTTGAAAACATTTAAGAACAAATAATTGAACACTTTTTAATTCTTATATATTGGAAGCGTTATATTATTCTTCCATTGCATTATAAATTAGAAAATGTTGAATTGTCTGACGTTATCTTGTTTGAAGATGCTACCTCATTTTAAATTGTTTTGCATCCCTAAATAAGCTGTTTTCATTTTTAATAACTAAAGTGATGTACAGATTGTTTTGATTATTGATGGAGTACATATGATTTGCCTAGTACATATGATTTGCTAGCATGGACAAACTAAAAATCGAAATTGGCAAAACTAAAATTATGTTTTCAAATTCAGATGGCTCATGTACTCTTAAAAAGGCTGTTCAGCCTTCTCACAACTAGGCCATCTGATTTTATAAAATCAGCTTTATTTCCCTTGTTTCAAAACAATTCATGTCTGCAAATAGATGCTTCTAATAAATTGCAATTTAAAAACGGAAGGAAGCAGAAAAAAGAATTAATTGCATGTACCACTAAAAATGCCATCAGTAGTTTCAATACTAAGTCCCACCTGAGTAAAGCGGTAAAATTTGGGCACAGAAGGTTCTAGAATTTCCATAAAAGGAAAGATATCGAAATTTGTTTGAAGATGGATTTGCCCCCTTCGTTTCAAATAACGTTTAAGAAATCTGAAAGATTTGTTTGAATCGGGAAATGAAAGAAATATTCTGATCATGACTGTAGTTCATATACGCTGCTTGCTTTAGTGATTAAATGTTGTTGTTCTCGTACTCCACTTTACAACGGAGGGAGGATGCTGTAACTTCAGAGGTTATGGATCCCTGAGCACCCGAGCGCAAAATTCTGCCTTCTAGCTCGTAATGTCACAAACCCTTTTTAGAGGTGGACTTCATTCATCTACAGTTCGTAATTTAGGTCTGGAATAGAGAACGATCACTTCTGACCCAATACCCTCGGCATGGAGGACTTTCTGACCCCAACAGATTAAACGTGTTTTCGCCACCGCATGCACAGAGAGTCTTCGTATGGCGGGTTTGAGTTGGAAGCTCAAGAGATGTTGAACCAACCAACTACCAAATAGGGTATACCGGCCCTAGTAATTAAATAAATATGCTATTTTCCAAACAGAGAAATTTATCTCTAACTTCTTCGCATTATTATATTAGCTCTAATAAATAATTGTAGTGAATGATAGAAACTGCAGTTTTCCAGGAAAGAATTTTTTATTCGTCTACTAGTTTTCCTTCACGTTTATTAGAAACAAGTGTGCATAGTCATGAAAATTAAATCCTGAAAATTGAGTGAAATAGCTAATAAACATGAAGTAGGTTAGAGGAAATTTTTCTTGGCGTATTTATGAAGAGAAAAATTTATAACAGGAGTTGTCTGAAATATTTAATTATTTAAAATCCTTTTCTATGAGAATAAAACCCCTCAGAAGCTGCTGTAACCCTCTTTCCATTGTAATGGGGAACACGAAGACAACCATGAGAATGAAATATATATAACTGAATATTCAAACTTCGAAATAGGGATTTAGCAATAATTAAATATTGAGCTTTGTGCAACATTCTCGAGAAAAATTAGGAAAGGCGAAATTTTTCATGATTGCAAAAGTAATCAATAATGGTGTAACTCGTGTGTATAAATATAGTTTTTTATTGAATGATAGACAAATATTAATATTGATTCTTAAAATCGTACTCGCATATTGAAGAACTCAAGATCTATAGAAAAGAATGTTGAATTATTGAAATAATTATGTATTAACATATTTCTCGTAGGAAATCTTTCAAGTTCATGTAATGTTAAAATGCCAGCCCAAAACAACCAATATAAAAAATTTATTTTTAAAAATATTTTGATTCATTTAACTTGTTTTGATACTTCATTTTGCACCAATTATTTGATAAAATGTCCAGTTAATTCTTTTTAAAATGGTTTGAAATATGGATACATTTGATAATTTCATAGTAAATAAAACTTTAGAGTGGATAGTTTTTTCTTGTGTAAATCTATTATGCGTGACAATTTTCAGATTCTTCCCATCTGCCAACCTATGAAGAGAAAAACGATTCATATTTAACTAAACTGTAAAAAAAATTACTTTCTGTTCGATATATATAACAGTTTGATCGAATTTCATTCACATTTTGGGGAAATTCAGATTTCTCCGAAATGATAAAGCAGTCCAATCAACATTGAATAGTTTAACATTCATCGCTTTCAAATTGTGAGAATTTATATTTTCCTTTACGCTTTACTTTTGTTATTTTATTCATCGTCTTTAATTTTGAAGATTGGTGAAGTAATTATAAAAAAAAATCTAAATTTTCTAAATACAGAATTTATATATTTATATTCTGTTCGTTGTCGGTTGTTTTGCAAACAGATAATCTTGAGCTCAAAAATGGTTTTCTGCTTATATTGTTATGAATTTGTAATATTACTTATCAGCGTAATAATTCTCCTAATAGCAAAGACAGTTTTAGAAATCGATCTAATGGGTCTGAATGGATTTGATGGACAATCCATTAGTGATGATTTGGAGGATTTGGGTGGCAAAATCGGAAGATTTCAGAAAAAACAGGAGTTTTGGCTATTGTTCCATTAGGACTCGAGTTAAGACGTTTCTTCTAAAATTTTCTATTCCCTGTTCTGGAAGTTATAAAAGGTCGAGAAATAAGGCTGTGTATTGATTAGCATTGAGTTAGTGGTTGAGTTTAGATCATGCAAGTAATCAGTTTAGAATAACAGGTGGTTATCTGACCGAAGTATTTTCATTGTAAATTTCATCTGTGCATCTATTTCTTTTATGGTTGTTCACTATCGACATTATTACTGCAATGCATTTACTACAAGTGCTAATCTCGTGTACATTTCAACTGAATTTTTTGCATGCTTTGGTATTTTCATGTATAATAAAATATTGGTTCTTGTTATGCCAGTTGTAAAGTTTAAGCAGCAACATTTCCAGCAAATGTATTTAATTATGTTTCCCTGAATCTCTGGAGTAGACAATTTATGTAGAGTAATTTATTTTATATTCATTGTTTAAAAATATAAAAGATGGAAAAAATTCAATTAACACTTCCTGCATTTCTCATAGATACCCAGAATTAATTTCATTTTTTTAGCAGTGGCATTTTCGCGTAAAACAACAAACCTATGCTCTTGAATGTTTTTTTTAAATGTCGTATTAGCTTCTTTTGAAATTAATATTTTAATATCAGCTGCGGTGTAATTTTGTTGCTCAATTAACGTTATAAGATGAAAAGTCAGCAATAATAACTCCAAACTCAGTTAAAAAAATAATTTGAAAAAAAAATTAATCAGCATTTATTTTGTTTCATTCTAGAAAAACTGCATTTTACCGCAATTTTTTTTTCTAAAAGCTTTCTCCCTCAAAATTTTATATATTTTGTAACTTCGAAAATATTTCTGTTAAATTTAATTTAAAATTTACACTATCATCTATAGAGCGCTAATGTAGGCATCTCTTATTTTATAAATGTTAAGTGATAGCAAAAATTGTGAAGGAAATTGTATTAAAATTATTTATTTTTCTTCTCAGTAAGAAGAAATATTTTATCGAAATTGGTTTTAAATATGTTGAACAAATGTTTGATTTCATTAGCTACTACCAAAATGTATTTTATATCTACACAAGTTGAACTATTTATTGCATTGGCTTTCAACGCAGCGTGCAGTGAATTTTTTTAAAACAAATTTCATTTATATGCCTAATACTAAAAATTTGTGCAATACAATATCCAAAAATGAAATTCAAATCCAGCTATCATTGCCACAAATTCAACCGGAAAGTATATCTTGAATATATTTTTTTAAAGTTTTTATGGATTAATTCCTTTTTAAAACTTTTCCGCAAATTAAATCCGCATGATCCTTTAAATTATTCCGAGCTTTTGTACATTTCA
Source organism: Argiope argentata (assembly GCA_026289955.1). NCBI lineage: Eukaryota > Metazoa > Arthropoda > Arachnida > Araneae > Araneidae > Argiope > Argiope argentata. The sequence continues at coordinate 169,992 of JAOUZG010047633.1, read as the reverse complement.
AAAAAATATTTAATAAAAAACCCTATGAAATGTAGATAGTTTGAGAATAACATTTTTTCTTACAATTTTCTGATTTTATAAAATCAAACAATGATTGGAAAAGCAGACTATTTGTTATGGTTATTTTTATGAAATATTATCGAGTCGAAAGGGGATAAGCAGCCAAATCTTGTAATTCGAGAACTAAAAAAACATCCTTCTTTTTTATTATGTAAAATGTTGGTTGTACCTCTTATTCCTCTTGTAAGAAATTTTGTAAAATATTAAGATTTTAATCAAACTAATTTGATTTTAATCAAACTATTTATGGATTCAAGTAAATGACGCCATATTTCACTTCTATGAGCTCTAACATTGACTCCCGCTATCCGTTAACCTTAATATAATCATCAGCCTACCGATCTGAATTTAAGGTTACACAGACCTAAAAGAATTAATGTAATGAGAGATTCTTATTAATTTATACATGATATTTTCCCATCTCTTCATCTTCACAATTTTACCTGTGTTATTTTAGAAGATTTAATTTTTTTGTACGGTGACAAATGAAATTAATTCGCGAATTTCAAATTTAATGGGTTTTTTTTTTCATTAAACGTTTATTTTCGTTTTCAAGATTTAAATTTTTCTTATGTGATATCAATTTTGCAATTTCATGTTATGTGTGGTACTGTATATGATGATAGTGTTACATTACCTTACGTATAGTAAAATAAATTTTTGATTGCTTAAGCTTTTATATTCAAAATAAATTGAGGTTTTTTGACAACTTCTTCCATTTCATTATATATTTGAGTCAGAATTCTATATTATATTCGTTCCTAAATGTTTTAAAGTCCACACTCAGTTTCATTGTGATATATTTTTGTAAACCAACAAATAAAATTTAAATAAATAAAAAGTGCCTATAATTTACATAAAAATATTAATTTAATAAAATAAGAGTATAGGTATTTTATTATTAAATTACCAATCAAGTAAAGGACAAATCTTTTTTCAGAGCAATTTTATATAAATGTTAAATGATAATATTGAGTAATTTTTTCAAATATTCAAAATGGCTCTGTTCTCTTAATGAAAGTAACTTTAAGGAAAGAGCTAAGTGCTGTTAAGTTTCGGTAAGAAATCTAAATAAAGTTATATAGATTTAAATATAACTTTAGTCAATCGTTATTTTATGGTTAAGATTTGAAAGTAATGAATTAATGCTACGGTACAGCGCATATCTTTTAGAAAAAGGGCGTTATTTACTCAAATGCAGAGTGCTAGATATTACTATCAACTTAGGGAAAAGACAGTTCTCTTTGAAATAGTGCGGGGAATTCCGTTGCCAAATTTACTCGGAAACAGTCGAAAAATTTCTGTCGAAAATATTTTAAAACTGAATGAAGTTATTATTTTTGAGAAAATTAGATTAATTTATTAAACGGAGTGAATACATAAGGCCACTTCTGTTTAGTGGAAATAATGTAGATCAAAAGATGTTTCAAATTACTTTGATTAATTCAGTGCTCTACCTCTTTCCTACTCAATGCAGGGTCATAGTATTCATACCTAGTATATTCAGCAACATAATGCTTTTCTAGTAATTAAAATTAATAAATATTTAAAACGTTTATTTCCCGTTTTTTCTTGGTTTTATGGAAGTATTCAATGTGGATTATGTAAATGTAAAAAAAAAAAAAAAACGTTTTATTTTCCCACTGCTTTACTTAAAAGCAAATAGTTTTATTGCCCTCGGCTCTGAATAGGAGATAAGCCAGATCTCTAGTACCCAATAAAAAAAATAAAAAAAAAGAAAATTCAATTCGATCCAACACTTTTACCCAAAATCATCCTGTGGGTATTTATCATTTGAAGACCACTAGTTTTTATCTTTAATTTCAAGGTTTTATTATTTTAAAAGAAATTTCCTTTAATTCTCAATGTTTTTTCCAAAATAATTTTTTAATCAGATAGGAAACAAAATTGAGGAAGCCTTAATTTTTAATTTTCTATTATTTCTAGGAATGAAACCTTTAGGTTAAGGTATTTCCCAATTGGGGCAAGACCAGTGGTTTTGAAATTTTTAGGCTCCAATTTTAGTTTATCGCATCATGTTTAAGTTGCTCATAAGCTTTGGATTGTATGCAAGAGGTATGTGAGGCTTTATAGATATGACTTATTAAATACCAATGCATTCTTCTTCCTCTTTCGGAATAACTTGAGTCTGAAATGGATATCCATGGAGGACACAACTGCTACAGTGAATGTAGTTTGCATTCAATAAAATGCACCGAAGTGTATCGATATTTTTCCTTGTTTTCTTGATGTCGTTTCGAGAGCTAATTTCAAAATGAAGGTAAATTAAACCTTGCATGATTTGATGAGGTCGTTAAATATACAGATTCGATTTCACTGAAAGCTACAAAATTATGATGAAATTTTTTTGTGTTAAGATCTGCTCTTTGAATGTAATTCTTGTTTAACCCTCAGTTCCAGAGGAACTGATATTTACTCGCAATTGGAATAAATATTATCGTTGATGCAGACAGTAATTACTAGAGCCTTGATAAATGTTTACAAATTTGGAAATGTCTTTGCTACTACAAGTAATAAATTTTAATATTTAGGCTCCCCAGAGCCATAGTGTATTGGATTTCCTAACAATTCACGAAATAAAAGTACATAATCTGAGATTATTCCTTCATACTTCGACAAATTTGCTGTAAACTATATTTCAATTTAAAATGAACTTTAACCACATTTATATTAAATTTTACTCCAGAAGTTTTCCTTAGGAAACGGATGAAAGTAATATATCTCTTTAGACTTATCCATTCTTTAAGAATCGTGCCAACTGAATATAGTGCAATTCTATAGAACGAAAAACTATTGTGAAATTTCGATAATATCTATAAGATAGAATTACTACTCTACGGAATTCTTTTTGCTGAACTTTCCAAATTTTTAAGCAAAAAGGATTATTAAAAAATCATACAGTATAATTTCACAAAATCTTCAGAGCGATTCCAGCTCTTTACAAAGTTAAAACTAGGATTTTTCTTTGAATCACCCCAGTTCGTCTTTATAATATTTTGGAATCTATTGAAAAGATGAAATCTTGTTTATCAATGAATTTGAAATAAGTTCAGCAATAATTAACTTATAATTTGTTGACGTGTTGTCTTGGAAATTGACTTTTAATACGGAAATACTTTCATTTTTAAAAACAATCTATGTTCAAAAGCAAGCTATATATATTTAAAGGTGCGTTCATCGAAATTTCTAAGTATTTAAATTATTTACTTTTACAGCATTATGAAATTATTTACTTTTACAGCATTATTATGAGTTCGTTATACTTTTAAATATTTTTATATATCAAAGATAGCTTTATTTCATCTGAAATTTATATCAAGATTGCTCATTTAGTGTTTCTATCTGATTTAAGGGTGTTAGTGAATTAAATGCAATACCTTAGCTTCAGAAGTACGTTATTGCATTATTCATGAAAGGTTTGAATAAATCTAACTAATAACATTTTTTTTGATTTAAGATAATTGCAAGGATGGTTCTGTTTTTTTATTCTGTTAAAGTTTGAAAAAGTTTTTAAATAATTTGACATTATATTAATAAATTTGTTTTATGTTTGATTAAAAGCACTTTATATCAAATCTAAAATATCTCGATTAAAAATCGAGGACTAAAAAATAATTTTTTTTTCGAACTATTAGAAGCTAAAAGTTTTAAAAAATAAAATGATTCCAAATTTTTTAAATGTTGCTGTATACTATTATTGGTTATGTTTTCTCAATGCAAATTTTATTAATATAAGGTATGTGTAGTTTCTTTTTAAAAGACTGAGACCCCAAAACATAATATTAAAAGTTTTGGAAACTGTATTCGATTATTTTGTGCCAATGTATGTTTTTTTTTTAATTTCGCAATAGATTTTAATCTTTTGTGCCAGTGTATTGAACGTTTCTGAGAAATTTTGAAAACAGCATTGCATTTGCAGAATTAAAATAAATTTGTAAAAAGCTCTTAAAATTAAAAATAAATGGATGCGATAATAAAAGGAAAGTTGGAAAAAAAGCTAGTTTGCCAACTAAACAAAAGCAAGCTTGCCAACTAATATAAAAGCAAGCTTGCCAACTAAAATAAAAGCAAGCTTGCCAACTAA
>JAOUZG010047633.1:145950-161791 GCA_026289955.1 Argiope argentata | reverse complement strand
CTCTTGTATACAATTTGTTTCATTTAAAGCAATGAATTTCGTCGAATTTGTTTATTAATTGCCTTAAAAAGCCTTAATGAGTAATCTCCTAAAAGAAGAATGCATTAGTTATTAGTTGGTCTGAATTATCGAGTAAGTATCTGAATTGTGTCAAAAAATATTGATGGTTGCATTTCAGTAGTTGGATTTACTGAATAGCGGATATTTTGTTTGGTATATTTTTTTCGCCTCTAATTCAAATTTAAATTGATATCTGCAGCATTTTAAATAGTTCAATTAATATGACACTAGAAAGAAAGTAATATTTTTACCCCTATATTTTTCTCTTTTGCAACAAAATGTTGCTCAGAGTTCTTTGAAATAGCACATTTATTGCCCAAATATATAAAAAGCAATGACGCATTATGCAATAAAAGGGGCATTTTGAATATTATATGAACATATTTTCATGGGCTTATGAGAAGAATGGTTTAGAGAGAGATGCGAGAATCCCAATCACAAATATTTTTATCCCCAGAAATATATTTCTCCCCCCTTCATTCCAACTCCTTCTAAACGGTACATTGTTCTATTGACACAACGCATTTAATCAAATATTATTTGTTTTATGATTGAAAATATTACCTTTTCATATTAAAATTTAACTATAAAAATTACTACACTCATTTCTTTGAATTCCGATCTTTTGCCATTTATTGAATTAATAATATCCGATTTGTTATTTTCAGTGCAAATATTTTTGTCACTTCAGTATCCGTTCCTATTAGTTGCTATTAGCAAATAGCTTGATTAACATTATTTTAATTCATGCTTCGAAGAAAGAAGCAATTATCATTCAAAAAAATGTTCCCATAAATAGTAAATAATATGCAGAATAGTATTCATAGATTGGCAGATTTCATAAAGTGGCTAAACATTTGATTTGATATATAAAGGTTTCATTTTGCTTCTTAAGCTCAATAATTTATTGCTGTTATTTATTACTTTTAGATGAATAAAATTTCACATTGAATACTTCCTGTAACTACCATATATCTGTGTTGATTAACACGAATTTGGAATCGGATATTAAAAATGTATATTAATTATATAAAATATGTGTTTTTAAAGTCTTTTTGGCTTAGTGATGTTTAAATATCAAATTAATTTTTGGTGAAGATCAAATGTCAATGGATTTTCTATTAACATCAAGTTTCAAAAAATATTGTGCATTCTTATTTTGTTTTAAAGCTACCGAAACTATTAAAAAAGAATTTGAAAAATGTCAGTCTCTTTTTAAGGTAAAGCAAATTCTTCAAAAATATTCTATACAAATAATTTAGCAGTTAATGTTCAAAAATAAATTTAAACCGCATATAAAAATATTTTTATAACATTTCTTAACAAATTGGGAATTTTTTTAAAGATATGAAATGTGTTTTTTTACACATTTGAAAACAATTAAAAGCACAATACTTTAAATAATTTTATTGACTATTAATTGACCCGTTTACAGCGCACATTAAAAAATCGTCCTAAAATTTTATTTCCCCGAAATGTGCAAACTTTTTTATAATAGTTTTTGAGAATTTTATTGGCAAAATAAAGCATCTTAATAGTTGAGCCGAGTTGGGATAGAAGTAGCCATGTTTTAAAATGATTTTAATAATAAAACAAACTTAAGAGTAATGTAGAAGGTATCATTATCAGGAAATAAAAATCCATCCAGACAACACAGGATCACATGATTTATACAAACATTTTCCGGGACTAAAGATAACGCCCTATCACATATACGTGTGCCCAGCAGAAACCGTCATAAAAACAGGATACGACTAGTTATAGACATGTTAGACCTTATGTAGTCCTGACGCACCATTCTCAGAGCATGCAAAAATTAAGACTTTCGAAAGAATTTAAAGATTCTTGATCATAGTTTTATCCTTTCAATTTAAGCTATCCTTGGAACAACGTAGAGCAAACAACGTAGAGCAATGAGAGCCAATAACAGATTTGATGATCATCATCATTATATTTTCTTAAGTTAACTGAAGTTAGTGAAATTTACTGGAAAGGACAATATTCAGTAATAATGAAAATCTTTGAAAAGTTCCTCTATCCGGAAAAACTAAATTTTCCTTTTTCATTTCACTCTAGTCCCAAGATCAGAAAAGCGGGTTGCTAAGAAGCTTCATATGACTTGGTTTTATTCAACCAACGCACATAGAAAATGAATATTTTTAAAATTAATAAATTGTCTCCTAGTCTAAAAGTAAATTTTCTTGCAAACTACTCAGAACAGAGTTTCTGAAGTTAAGACCCAATGTTTTCCATTTAAAAATGAGTTGAATCCATTCAATTTCTTTTTTGTAAAAGTTTATATGCATTAAAAATTTCCATTTGTAGTTTTTTTCCTTCCATTTTTGAAAGACTGAAATAAAGATTCTTGAAGATTTTTGTTTGTTTTCGCATGATAAAAATACGCATACATTTAAAAGCTTTAAATTTCGAACGATACAAAAACGTGCATAAAGTTATTAGTCTGGATTCATTGATTCACATTACCTTTTTTCCAATTAGATTTAGTCTCATAAAATGTACATTTATCAAATTGAATAGTTTGATATCTTGATAGTTTTCTAAAATCTAAAATTATTATTTGTAAAAGCATTTGATGTAACATTTCTGGAAAATCTTATTTTCGTTTTGAAAACGAAGCCGAGATCTTGCAGTTTCACCGGTCTATCTTTATTTAGTAAACAAAATAAATGATGTCGTTGTGTCAATTACGCCAGAACTTGCTGAACGAAATTAGATGATAGTTAGCACATACATAGACTATAGTTTAGAATAGGACATAGGCAACTATTTATTCCGGCTAATTTGAGTGGTTACTTTTTTTATTATTAAAAACTAACTTTCAAGCTAATAATCTTCTCCCCGCCGCCAAATGAGTGAGAGTAGTTTTTTTCTCCGCACTGATGAGGTTAAGCTTAACATGTTTTCGATCGATTATTTTAAACGATTCTGTTTATTTTTTTAATGTTTGATGAATGTAAAATTAAACATCGTTAATTAATCGATCTTCGAACTCATTATAATATACTTTTAAATTAAAATAAAACAGGATTAATAAAATTAAAAGTTTCTAATTTGTATTGCGCTACCCAACTGGCTTAGAAAATGTGCGTACCTTAAATTGGCGGTGAAACTTTACGTAGGCGCAGTGTGTTCTGATTGTCAACACCTTATTTTAAACGGAGACGGATTTGGTCAAACTAACGGTATTAGAATAAAGATAAATTTTAAATTTTTCTCATTTTCTTTCAATGATATTAAAATATTTTCAACAGCACCAAAATGATATGGTTTGATATTGTGATGAGACCGTCAATTATCACGCATAAACATCAACATTTCCACGCATATGTGGGTTAAATCTAGTGATTTTATATTATTAAATAATACTTGAAAAAACCAACCATATTAAGAAGAAATTTATTTACATTATTGTTAATATTTGCATTTAAGAATCTTTTCACAATGAAACTACAGTTACAGTATTGTTTCAATAGAATTATTAGGAGCGTGATATTATTCGCATTCGGTTTAAATAATTATTCTTTCTATAGGTTGCGTGATTTAAAAATAATCATGACTTCAACATCTACTGGATATTTTATTCCGCTCGCTAATTCTATAAAATCAGTACATCATCTACGAAGTTGTTTCAAACAACTCACGAGACTAAAAAATTAAATTCTAGCATTTGCTACTCTAAGAAATAAAATATATTCAGTTTTTGTCAGAGGCATATAAGCAACCTTCAACTGATTTGCTGAAAACCTCTTGATACGTGCATGCAAAAATAATAATTGTTTTTTTCCTTACAGAATATTCGATTGTTTATTGAAACCTCGCGAAAAATTCGAATACACCATCATTCAAGAGCATATTAAAATTTAAATCATAACTTTCAATTAAATATTAAAAATATTTGGTACTATAGAGAATCAATTAAATTTTCATAACATTCATTTGAAGAAATGCTGCTAATGTAATTGCTTTAAAAGCTCATTTAAAGGGGGTTACTATCTATTAAAATTCTGGTTGTTTCCTTATAACAATGGGAAATACTTACCCCATTATAAACAATACTTCACATTTATATGAGCTTGAAGCTTAACTTTTATGCAAAGTATCGAGGCTTTCTTTACATTTGCTGTTTCTCCATCACAAGTCCATACGTGGACAATTGTTGAAAGAAAAGAAAATGTCAATTGGTGCAAGATTAGATATATTAGATCTTTTAACACCCTCTCTTTTCCCGGAAATCTTCAGTTAGCATGCTTTATTTAGATGACTTCTATGAAGGTTCAGCATATAATGGCAAGTCTCTATTTAACTAAATCAATTGCATTAAATAATAATAAAGTATATTATTATGAAGGATAAAGCTAAAACTTTCTTATATTTTTTATTAAAGTATATACTAATTATAAAAAAATCAATCCTGCTTTGATAAATATTCATAAAATGTTTCGAAATTTTCTGGAGAAAAGTTGTAATATTTTCTTGAAATCCCCCACCTTCGTATTGTATGCATTGTTTATAGCAATTTTCCTTCAAAATACAAAATGAAGTTCCTTTGAAATTGCTGCATTAACATCTTCACTCACAAATTACATTTGGTGAATGTCTTACGGCGTTAATTATTTTATTTACGATGCCTTAATTAACGGGAAAATCATTAGACATTAATAACTTTACCATCAATAACTTTAAGGGTTTTTTTTAGAACAACTGCCGAATTCATTGATTTTGCTGTATCTTCAACAAATATGATGTAAAGAAACCTTTGAAAAAAAAAGTAGGGAAAATTTTTCTGTTTAGAAAAGTGTATAAGTATTAAATCTACCGCGAGCGGTCAAATGACCATTTTCCAATGGTACTTCCAGCGCAGCGTTATTGGAGACTTTATTGCAAAGAAACGAACCCTTTTGAGCTCAAAATTCATGGAGTTTTCTTTTTATCCCATCATGATTTTTCTTGCAATATTTAAATTTTAAATCTTATCCTGGCACAGTGGGGTAGAGCATATACCACATGTCTTGGGTTCGAATCCCACCCAGTTCGAGCATGGTTGTTCTTCATCTCTTCTATCTGTGAGATGTGTGAATGTGCCTCCCTGTAAAAAGGGGTCGTGCAATCGAATGGGATACATGAAGTTTAAAAGTCGTACTCTTGACCTTTGTTGGCGCTACTGAAAAAACAATAGATACTCAGTCGGCTTAAGTCACTGACAAATCTGTCAGTGGGCTTGTGAAGTATCAACAGAATTAACAACTATAAATTATCAATCTAAATTAAGGTTGTTTTTTTTTGGAAATCGCTGAAGTTTTGCAGACTTTAATTTGGAAATTCCGCTTTGTTTGTTGTTTTTTTAAAGGAAAAAACTTTGCCTTTTTTTTTCGCAATTCAATTTTTTTTGTTTTTGAGAATCGTCATGTTGAAATGAGATAAACTAAAAAGAATTTGGAACAAGTATTTTTTGTGCAAGATCTGGTGGTGAATTAAATATATGGAGTTTTCTGGATATAAGAATTTTTATTCAATCATTGATATATTTGAAGAAAATGTCAATAATCTTATAAACTTTTAATACTGCTTTCAATTAATTTTCATAAAAGTAGAAGGTGCTATTGTCAAAAATAAATTTATTTTTGATCAATTTTAATGGTTGCAAGACAATATGTTTCTTTCTCCTGCATATAATTCATTTTCTTTCATCTTCATAAAATGTTTCCTTGTAACAAACGAAGCACTTCAAAACATAGTTCTACAGAATATTAAATACGATAGTATTAACCTGATTTCTAATGTATTTCTGATAATTGATTGAGAGACTGAGAAATTTGTAAAAATAATCTAATCAACATGAACAGGATATTCCTTATGATGAGCATTGTTTAAGAATTAAATCCAATCTGTTGCAAATACCGATTACGATTTTATAAAAATTCTTCAGAACTTTTCCTAAGGTTCTCAAAGAGGAATTCAGCAGTAATTCACTTCATCTCTAGATTCTTCAGAAACTTTACTTGATTTTTGAGTGTTTTTATATCCAGTATTTTTGTCGGTAAGAAAAAATAATATTCTCTCTGGTCTCGAAATTTAATTAAATATATAAATCGAAAAAAAGTGAATGAATATTGTTTGTACCACGTGACACTTCTCGATTCCATGTATAGTGTCGCCCCCTACATCCTCTTTAAAAATAGGCCACTTCACCTGTTCTATTCATTCGGAGTAGACGTTCTCTAACGTACCTTCTAACTGTTTTTACTTAAAGTGTTAAACATAATAAATTTATTTTTATAATTACTATGCATTAAGTCCATTATTCTCGTATAGATTACTATCGACGAATTTCTACCAGGCATACCGCCACAACATAAAAAAATATTATAAAATTATTTTTAAGCTCATGCTGAAGGTAAAATTTTTTTACCATGGTGAGAACTGATTTCAAAATCAAGTGGGGATTGTGTTTCAATGCTACTTCTTTTGTTACTTTTTTTAAACACTTTTCCTCTAAATCAGAAATGGAGATCGAGGGAATGTCAATTTGGCTTCCTTCGCTTCTGATTATCTTAAAATAGTAGTTAAAACTATTTTCAACATTTGTATCCTTGTAATTTTGTCATAATAGAATCGCCTGAAGCTTAACCATGCTACTAATAGGTCCATAAGTTTGATATCGTATCTACCCAGTAAAAAATCAATAAAGGGAAAAAATCAGGATTCCTATTCACAAGACTATATTAATATAGGCATTAAAATATCAACGTACCTAAATTTCTTTTTTTTGTCTAAAAATTTGTTTTTCCAATTTCACTATAAAATCAAAAAATATAATTTTCGGCATTTGCTTAGTTACAATTTTATCTACTTAAAAAGGATTTGACAGTAAATAGTAGAAACCAATTGTGAAATAGTTGATATCAAATGGTCATTCAACATATTATTTGTTCTTCTCTTCTCTTCCTTTTTATATAAGGTACGTTCAAATAAAATGATCCGAAAAGACAATATGTAGATAAATGAAGACTTTATTCAAAATATACACCATAGGCCTGAGTACATACGATCGCATTGATTAACTAACCGAATATTACTTGTTCCCAGAATTCCCGCGGCTGCGACAAGACCCAGTTCTTTACAGCGTCTTTGAGTTCCCAATTGATGCGAATCCCTTTCAGATTTTTTTCAGGGAACCATACATATAAAAATCTCAAGCAGACATATCTGGGCTGTAGGGTAGATGGTCGAGCTGTTGCCACCCGAATTTGACCAGTTCCGTGTGTATGACCCTGAAGACCCTGAAGATTCACATCTTCCTTGAGTATCCCTTGTCTTTTGTTCTTCATGGTGCTGCGCAGTCTTCGGACTGTCTCGTTTTACACATCCGAGTTAATTGTTATTCTGTGCAAGAGGAGTTCAATAAATAGCAGATCTTGGACGGCGAACTCAAGAAATGGGATTGATATGCTCAAGACTATGTTGTATACTTATACCCACAGGCATACTACATTTATATCCTCAGTACCGATTCGTACATTTCATCGCGACTCTCCATGTATAATAGAGGTTTCAGAGTTTATAAATACAAGGATTATCCAAAAAACGATAAATGAAACAATGTGTCCAACATTTTTTTTTATTTATATCAGTGTTCCCAAAATGCTGTTGAGTAAAATAGTGTTCTATATCATTCTAAGATGTCAAGGGGGAAAATACTTTTTTGAGATTCTAAAATAATCAGTTCCACTGAAGCATAGCCTTTTTATTGTTTGATAATTCTTGAATTTCGACGATTTTCCTATAAATTCAAATTACAAAACAATAAAAAAGTCTGAATGTAATCACCCTCCTGCTTTCAACGATTTTAGTTAGATTTCCATGTCCTTTTTTAGAAAGTTACTTCAAAAATAAGTATAGAAAAGTTAATTTTGGCAACAAAAAATTGATACATAAAAATATTATTATTTGATCATCTCATTTTCGGATTTTTTTTTCTAATTTAGAATGTTTGCCGCATTGTTTATAGTTTTACAAAGAGCGGAAATTAGTAATTTCTCCATTTATGTTTTAGAGGAAAAGTGTGGACGCCAAATGTCATCAGCATGTCAAAAGCTGCTAAATAGGTTAAAATCGTTTTTTTTTTAAATTCTGCATGGTTCTGGACTCGGAAATCCCACTCCCATGGCCCATGGCCTTAGGATATTGTCGTAAATCTTCCATACGACTTATCGGAACAGATGGTGACTTTTTCGCTCACCATCTATTATTATGTCTTTGGAGGCCGGGAGCTTTTCGCGAATTGTCGGTAAAATAAACAGATATCAAAGAAACAGAGAATTTTTGAGACGGTCTGGCTTACGAATCCCTCTTATCAATAGCATCCCTTCTATTTCTCGAGATTACACGCCATGGGTCGGTGCCAGGTGTCAGATTCTAGATAACGACAAATGAGGGGAAAGATGGATAAATGCGTGTAAGTAAAAAGCACAGACGGACCATGGGAATGGGTCACGACAATTCTCACCATGAGCCTGTCCCTCTTTTAGTCTCTGATGTTGGTTATTAATCACTAAAGCAAACTGTTATAGGGCAAATGATCATTGGTCGTTATCATGGAAAGTACTGGCTAAATTCCTTCCACTTCTGTGCCATACCAAATTTTCCTCCTTTTTCCCATTCGGTAAACTGTGCTGCAGGATCAAAAGTTCCTGCTTGATCCACAGTGCATGATCAGTGCGTTCCTTCCCGAAGAATGTCGCGCCGAGGGAATCCCTCCAACAAAACGAGAAGAACGACGGAGCGACACAGATAGGATCTTGGCATTGATTAGAGGGAGAATTTCTTATGTTTGCACATGTGTAGTTCGGTAACTGTGTTAAAAATTCATGTTTGCATATGCATATTTAATAATGTGATTTCGGTACTTTTTTTTTCTGTATAGAAATCATGAAATTAAGTTAATGCTCAATAATATGTTTAGTTTTGAAGGTAAGTAATGTTTATATAGATATGTTTATACAGTGTCTATTTTGAAATTAGAAATGCCCTGCGTGTTCTGGTGAGTATTAAAAATTTTATACACATTTGATGGTAATAATGAAATGATTTTAAAGAATAATAGTTTTAAAGAATTTTATTTAGCAACTAATTTAGAATTAATTTTGAAAGCAAATGCCACCTGGTTTAAAGAATAGTTAGTACTTAATATGTTATAAAATATCTTTTCTAGCATAGTTGGAAAGATAATTCTAAACGCATTCAACGGATTTTTAAAAATTATTCCAAATTTAGTTGTTTTAGTATTGGCGTTAATTTGCATATAAAATATTTATTATTAGGCGCTCATTAAGTGAATAAAATGAAGTAAGTGTTGTCCAGCTTATAAATAAATTAAATGTGGCATAGGATTTTGAAATAAAGTTTGGCTTATGTTCCAGGCTCGAACTTGCGTTTCCACCGGAACCATCGTGTAAGATGGCTCGATGAAACTTGCCTTAGTTTACTTTATACAATTGAATACCTATACGAACTTGTAAAAAAACAAATTAAACCTAATTCGTAAAAAAACTTTTTTAAACGAACCTGTTTTTTCGAACATCAGTACATGTTTAAAATTAAAGAGGTTCATACCCTAAAATAGCTTTTATGTTGCCCAGAAACAAGACAAAATATAATAAAAGCAAATTTAATATTAAAATTGATTGAAAAAAAAAAGAAAAAAGGAACGGGATTAAGATAATTAGTACTTTGTGCGTAGAACATTTACTTAAGACATTTCTGCCATAAAAAGGACTTCCAAAGTTTCTAATAATATTGCTATATATTTTAATTTTTTTTGTAAAATTGCCAAGATTGTAAAATTGGTTTTACTGCATGGAGTTTGTTCTCTATCTCAAGATCCCACTCTGATTGCCATTTCGAATGAAGAACCATTTTAAAGTGTTTTTTTAAGTCCTTCGCTGGTAAAGCCAAATTTATAGGGGTAGTTGCCGATTTCATTCGGTACTAGAACATAAAAGACCAAGGACATTTATTTCTGTAAAATGAAAAATGGTGAAGGGGATATTTATTTCAAACTGTTATCATTTAATAAAAGTTGATAAATTGATATTATAAAATGTCAATAATTTTCAATTAAAATTTTTTTTAATTGATCTGAAAGTGAGTAATGAAAGTACTGAGAAAAATGAAACCTTTTGAATAATAAAATTTTTAGTATAATTAAAAAAAATTCGTTTACCTGAAAATTTCAGTGGGAATATAATGCACTGTCATAATAAAAGGATTTTTTTTTCATTTTTGACTATTTCAAAGAAATGGCAATTTCTGAAATCTCTTGAGGTAATTGTTTAATTTTTACTGAAAGAATAAATTTAAGTTTTAGAATATGTTAACAAGTTTCTAATTTTTAAAACTTATCAGAATAAACTTTTAATATAATAGATATATTTTCGTATTTAGTTTTCTATTTGAATTTAGTTTTTCCATTTAGATATCCATTGTTTTTAGAGAAATATTAAAAAATTGTTTTATTTATATTTTAATAATATTTAGATTCCCTTAATAACAATTCTTCCTCATGAATACCTGAACGTGCAATTTCGCATAGTATATCCGAAATACCATTATTAAAATTTGGGGGGGGGGTTCGGGTTTTTGGTGAAACTTCATGTAAAAAGTGAAAAATGGGTGGGTTTGAATTGTTTTTGAAAATTAACTAAAATTTTGTCATATTTTATGTAATGAAGTTTCATTATTTTTAATATAGTGCATACACAAAATATTTAATATAGTGCATACACAAAAAGAAAAAAAAAAGAAAGAACTAATCTTGCTTTGAATGAGTTTATTAAAAGAACATATTTTCATAGTATTTTTCACTCTCTTTGAAAGATAGAAACAAATCTTTAATATTGTATCAAATGCTATAAACATTTTTCTTCGGAAGTTCTCACTTTTTCGTAAACGAAGTTATAAAAAGATAAATAATTTTAACTGTTAAAAAAATAAGTCAGGTTCGTTATTTTGACGATTCTCCACCATCAGAAACCGAAAAATGCATTTTTTCCGGGAAAATGATAGTTAAAAAAACACTTCAAGTTAAACAGATGAAATTGGTATAAGTTCTATAACCCAATTTGTAGATTTTTTTTAAATTCCACATGTAAACGAAATCGATTCAGGCATCTATCTACCCTTATATAAATGAGCCCGATAGTTAATAATCCTAAAGGGCTAGGCAGATAAAAAAAATGGCACACAGATTTAGCGCTTAAAATATAGATTCACATTAAATTTTGAAGTCTGTATTTACCATTTGTGTTTTCTCATGCATATAAAAGTAACTTAGATGCAATAATTTAAATGAATGAAATTTGGTATTGGATCTTGTGTCTACAATTGTTGTTCTGTAACAAATTTTGGTTCCGATCAAAAGGAGACATGCATCCCGAGTATTTATCCGATTTTTTCCGTTTTTATATCTTAAGAGTGTGCTAGCTATTCGCTGTCAAAGATCGCAAGATAAATTCAATATAAACATTCGATTTACTTCAAAACTCTGCATTTCATAACTATTTTGCTGTCCAGTTTAACATACAAGTACCAATTTTTTTTAATTACTGATTACCTTTTTAAAATGCTAGTGATTTTTTAGACTTTCATCATTAATATGGAATTTGTGGTTTTTTTTAAAAATGAAAATTACTTCGTTCTTCATATGAATGAAAAAAAAATTTAACTGAATATAATTACTAATTACTATGAGTGCACATTAAAAAATGGGTGTATGCTACAAAGTAAAATCTATCCAATTTGGGATACAATAACCCTATGTTAGAGTTAGTTAAGATAAAAATAATTACGTTCTTTGAATATTAACTTTGGTAAAAGACTTGAATGCTTTGATGAATAAATTTAAAGCCCATTGCTTAATTTTTTCTAACTTGACCTATCTAAATTTTACCAACCGCTTTTGTTATTATTTGGTACAAATAACAGAAAAACCGAAATTTCACTTCCTATTTTATTTAAAGTGTCGCTATTTCAAGTCTTAATTTACAAACAGCGTGTGTCAGTAAATTTCACGTTATTAGTTTATCAGGATCACAGATTGCAAAACCGAATACAATGAATTACAAAAAATTCACTCATTATATGCAAATTTTTCATGTAAATATTACATTTTGTGATTGATATCAAGTCACCTGAACCCTGACATTTGTGCTTTGTTTTGCCAGTATTGTTTGAAATATTTGATGAATATTGTTATTACGCATCGTTGTCAATGTTAAGTGATTATATTGCATTTGATGGTGAAATGGTAATAAGTGAAGCCTTAATTAACATCAAATTAACAACATGTGAATTTAAAACTTTGTTAATTCTATATTTAAAAGCACGTTTGGGATATTGCTGATGAATAGCTTTACAGTTTGTTTATCTGTTTCGAGTAACAGAACTTTTTCGCTTGTTAGTCATTTATCTAAATATCTAAACAGTACATGTGATGTTAATCCTGTGTTATTTAAAAAAAATAATTCTCGGGTTTCCAGAGATAACAGGTGAGGATGAAATGCTAAGACAGCGGCAATTTGGAAAGAAAAACTGACAGTGAAGCTGCTAAGTTGGGGGCTCAAATTTGAAAAATTGATTTTGCTTATATATCAAGTATTGGAGATAAAAGCAGAAGGTTTTCTCATTGTGGGGCTTTGAGCTTTGAATCGGCAGCACGTTGCTTGAAAAAATGTATGTTCTCATCATGAAAAGATTAAGCTGCCAGTGTAGCGGATTATGCATAGCTAGCGCTCCTGCCTTTTGTTTATTTCCTGTTTGTAAACAAACGGAGAACGGGGACTCGCGTGGCAGGCACGGACACCAAAGATTATGGAATTTATCATGAACTTTAAACTTTAGTGTTACTGTTAAAAAAATACCGAAAGGCACAAAGTTTTGGCATGAAGTTTGTAATTTGAAAACTTACTAACTGGAACTGACGAGCATTTCGTACAGTATCGAACAATATAGGGTTTGGCGAATAAAAGTAAGTAGATGGTAAAATCCCATATTATATATATATATATATATATATATATATATATATATATAAGCTTTAAAAATATAAAAGTCATGTTTGTGAAATTATGGATATGATAATCAATTTAGGTAGTTAAGTGATAGCAGTTACCATTCTAGGCCCAATTCAGGTTACTTGAGCTTTGAATTCAACTTTCTGTTTGACGTCTGTTTCTGGATATCTTTTACATTTCCTTCCGTCTGCATGAACGGAATTTTTGGTCCCACGATGAATTTTCTCGAGAGTATTTCTAATAATATTTCGCAATTCCATTAAATAATGAATAATTGAATGAGAGTATCTATAAAAGCGTTCAATCAAGTAGTCTGAAGTTATCTTACATCGGTTTATTTACAGTTTATTATTGCCATTCGAAAGTGAGAACAACTTTCGAGATGGGTAATGTATTGTTACCCATCACTTTGTGTTAAATAAAATGCATGTAAACAGCTGTCGTGTATCGGATTCTGAAAAAAAAACTCTGAGCACTCGCCGCATTCAAAACGTACCCAAGATCCAAAATTTTATAAAAAGACTAATTTATTAGATGCAAGTATGAGATGACTTTTTGAATGTAGATTATTTTAAGTAGAAAAAAGTGAATAAGAAAAATAAATATTTACTTAATATTAAAGATGAGAACATTTCTCGTGAGTTATTGAATACAAGTAGCTATCTCCATCATAACAAAAACTGCTGTTGCCACACATCATCAATAAATAGAAGAATTATTAAATTAAACGTAAATGAAACCTCACAGAAGAAATATTTTTAGAGATTATTCTCAAGAGCTTTCAATCTCTTCTCTAATAACTTCCTTTATTTTGATATTTTGTTCTATTTCGCAACTCTTTACAACTCAATGTTTTAATGCATCGAATACTTTACTTACATACCATTTTTATCAAAGTGTTAAAAAAAATACTTTGCTTTTTTTTAGCGGTTCACGTTTCTCATCAGAATGGGGCTAGTTTCTTGTCTAGATATTTGCTTAATTTTTTGGAATATTCAATAGATAAAGAGTAAAGAAATGCTAAAAAGTCGAAAACCCACTTGCAGGCTTAGTTTTTTTTCTGATTTGTTAAATGTAGAGCAAACTAGCATAAAATGTCACAAGTTTCTGTAAAACTTTTGAAAAATAATTGTAAATAAAGAAAAATAATATAAAGTAAAAATCCAATGGACTATAATTAATTTTACTACGTGACTTTAAAAATTAAAACGAAACTCGTGAACTGAAGTTCTTACCTGTGTACCATTAAATAATTAATAATACTGAACAGAAACCTCAATTTGGATGAATGAAATCTGACATACAAATTCATCATTATAATTGTAATATTTGTAGAAATGAAAGGGAAACTCATAAAAATGTTTGGTTATGCAAATAATTCTTCAGAATTATAAATTTTGGAATTTTTTCTTCCTTTTTACAATTTTTTAAATTGCTATTATATACTATTTATTTATATTGCAAATATAAATATATCAACATGTTATCCATAAATTGCCTTTAAAAAAATCTAATTAAATGTTTGATAGATTCTGGAGAAAAAAGTAACAAACCTTGATAAAGCCAAAGGCTAAATAAAATATTAGATGATGTCACCACAACGTATCCCCCCCCCAGCAAGCACCCCACAAAAATCGCAAAGCTTTCAAGGAGAACACGTCAAATTTCTTAAGAGGTGCAGCTACCAATTTATAAAATCCGTGCACTTTTCTGGAAATAATCAAACACAACAATAGAAACAATAACAATAAATAACTATTAAACAATTATATAATAAAATTTACAATACTATAATTGTTATACGGTACTCAAAGTTTAAACAAAATAAAGCAATTCAACACAGTCATTCAATTTCGGTGGATAAAATTTAAACAATTATATTTGTACTTGACTTTTTTTTACAAGTTAATGTCGAACAAGAGTTTTTAGATTTTGTTATGAACAGCTAAAAAACCAATCGCGCCTAAAATTATCCCATTTATATATATCTTTCATTAATATCTGATCTAAAGTTATTTATGAAATTCCACTCTGACAAAGTAATTCCTTTTCAAAGAAAATATACTGGAAAGTTCTAAATATATTGAATAATATAAATTTGATTTAAAAAGGAGAACTTATTCTGTTTGAAATAATTTAACTTAAGAAAAGAATGTCTGTGTTTTAGTACCTTTATTCGAATTTTTCAAAAGGATTTGCTATACATCGATAATCATTTTTGTGTTTTTGTTCTTAACTTTACTTTAGACATCATATAGTACTTTCTATTACTCTCTCCTTAATACCTTTTTGGCAGAGTAATCGGCTCTCATTTCCATAATAACCATGGTGGGCCTTTGTCCAAACTACGTTTTTATCTAAATGAGATTCCACAATGTTATCGTTCATAATATAATTCCAATATAATTACCCTTGCATCTATAGTGGCATTAACACAGCTCTAGAATCAGTAACAATACTTTTGCTAGTCTCTTTAAAATAACAAAATTCACACTAATAAAGATTATCTCGTCTTTGACTATAAAAACAGTGGCTCCATCCGTCAATCTCTCTCTCTCTCTCTCTCTCTCTCTCTCTCTCTCTCTCTCTCTCTCTCTCTCTCTCTCTCTCCCTCTCTCCCCCCCCTCCTCTCCCTCTCGCTCCTTTCTCTCTCTCTCCCCTCCCTCTCTCTCCCCCCGCTCCACCCCCCC
>JAOUZG010047633.1:128325-145850 GCA_026289955.1 Argiope argentata | reverse complement strand
CTCTCTCTCTCTCTCTCTCTCTCTCTCTCTCTCTCTCTCTCTCTCTCTCTCTCTCTCTCTCTCTCTCTCTCTCTGATACTTTTAGAATCTTGATGTCATCTGAGATTGAAATAAATTTCTCGGTGAAAAAAATCTATTATTCGTATGAGTAGTCACTTAGAATTTGCATTTCCTCCTTTAAAACTGTTCTATAAAATTTAATAAGATACAACAAAGAATGTCGTTTAATCTGATGTTTGTCTGTCTATTTTATTTGCCTGTAACCGTACTTCCGAGTCTAATATAATAATTTTTCAAATGATTTTATAAATTTCTTCATAGTCTTTAAATAGCCTCAATAAGTTGTAAGTTTTCTTATTTTTTAGATTATTTTTTCTGAATTTTTATAGCATATAATTGAGATGAAGCATAAAAGACAAATTACCTTTAAAAAATTTCCCAAAATATTTAAGCTCCTTTTGCGTAACCTAATTTAGTATCATATAAGGTAATTCCTAAGAAATGAAAATATTCTTTCGAAAAGTAAGCATAATGTATTGAGACTTATTTAAACTAAATTTTATTTTAAAGACCAAGATACTCTGTCATTTACTCTGAATTTGAATCGCTCTTTTGAACGAAGTGATAAAATGCTGTCATTTTCATCAGTATACTTACTTCGTCCACAAATGCTTGGATTTTATATTCTAGATTTTTTCTTATATTGATTCAAGAGTTCATTAACGACAATTATCCAAAGTTTTGATCTAATAGAATTGCCTGATTATAGATCCAAAATTCATTATTTGACAATGAGACTATATTTATGATCTAAAAATCTGTCCATTAATTTATACATTGTTCTGTCTTAATAATATTCAAGTATTTTTATCACTTGCCATCAATGAACATTGAATACTTTCATAATATCTAGGATGACCATGCATGTTATTAATTTGTCCTCTTTATCTTTTGATACAAGGATATCAAGTACTTGAGTAGTTAACCATTTCTTTTTCAAGTCCGTATTGGTTTTTAATCTAATATTAATTATGAGGGAGAGATAATTCTGGTCTTTAACTTGTCCAGAATCTGCACTCAAGTAGGGAGAAATACATCAATACGATTTGTAGTTACTTAGGTCTTTACATTTTCGAAGGGCAATAAAACCATTATAGCAAGTTTCCAGGCCAGAGTAAAGCATCTATTTGTTAAGCACCATTTCATTAGTTCAGTAAATCATTTTTTAAAAAAAATCAGCAGTGATCATTTATTCAGTAAAATCATCGATGCAATAATCGAAATCTGGCTCATCGGATAAATTCATTTCACACTCCGTTCCACTTCATCAATAGCAAATTCTAAAGTGATGCTGTCTTCAAATTGGAAATATATAATTATCTTAGGACCTTACTGTAGGAAGTTATATAGCTCCCACCTTCTTAACCGCTTCTCTACAGTGATTGCCTTTTTTATTATTTGTAATTGTTTTGGTTTTATATTTGTTTTCGTAGGAGATATTCTTTTTTTTTAAATCTTCTGAAATAATACTTTTGCTTGACTTATTTTAAAAAATATTTTACTAATTAACATTTTGTTATATTTTTTTGCATTCCTTCGTTAGAACTATCTGTCTTTTGATGCGTCTTCGAAAAACACTTAACGCTATTTCTCACAGTTTCCAATCTGCTATTCCACCTGGGAATTTGATATTTAATTCGTCTCTGCGCCTTTTAATGAATTGAACTAATCCTATTAAATCTTTTATTAACATTTTAAATCAATGTATGAACATTTTCTTTAGATAAGTTTTTTAGATTTTTTTTTAAAAAAAAGTTTCAACCTATAGAGATTTCTCCTAAAATCTAGCGTTTTAATTTAAATTCTTTTCCAATTTTTTTTTTCTGAAATGACTTTGGAAATGTCCGTGACTATTGAAGAAGCTATCAACTTATGATCCCCTTTCGATTCATTTGAAGGAACCCTCCATAAATTTATATCTTTTTTTGAGATATTTTTTGATAAATATGAAATCAATCAAATTAGATCTTTTGAGGCAATCGTAGATTGGTGGAGAATCAGATTCATTTAATATATTCATTCCTTGACGAAGAATATTGCCTATAAAATCAAGCTCTCTCTGATTTGAAATTCATGATTCTCAAACCAGAATTTTAGCACTGAAATCTCCGTTTAATAATATCTGAAATTCTCTATACCTAATAAAATTCTTTCTATATTTGTTAGCATACATAATCATAGACTAAGTACTCTGTCCACGACAAAGGCACTCGTAAAAACTTGAATGGTGGGGTTGCCGTGATTTCGACCCTGGCGGGGACTGTGGTTGAGTCCAAAGGACTATCACTGGCTACGACACAACCCTTCCCTAAGGAAGTACGTCCCGGCATCGCTGAGAGGTTACCATATCCACCTTTTATTATACCCAGAAGGGTAGCGAGATCTAATCACCAGCAAGGAAGTTTCTCGTCCTTAATTACAATAATGGGACTGTTAGTGGGCCACACATGGGACTCTTAGCAGGAATAAAAGTCTTCACTTGGATACCGTATACAGATAGGAATAATATATTAGTTTTGGTATAATTTATGTCCCTTAATATCGATAATTGATCTTTAAAAATTGTAGGGCTTTGAAATTGCTATTGTATAAATTTCGTTGCTATTTCAATCTTGCTCCAGTAATGCATAAGTTGCTGAGGAGTAATGGAAATGAAACAAAAGACAATGAACACGAGAAAAAAAATCTGTTGAAACTTTGAATTCTTAGGCCACCATAATTGATATTTTCTTCTATGAATTCCATTTCGCATAAATGAGTTTAAACAATTTCTGCTTTTAGAGTTATAATTATATCAAAAGTTTCTTTAAAGCAGTTATTTAAATATGTATAATCTTTGCAGATGATGCTTCTTGTTCGAGTTTTTCGATATTAAAATTTTCTTCCCCACACTTTAACCGTTTGACTTTATAAAAGCAGCGCAAAAGTGCTGCCTTCATTTTTCTCGAAAAACGCGGTGCAGCGCTTCTACCCTGCGAGTTTCAGTGTGTATTTGTTACTCCGTGGGTTTGAACGTAGACTGACGTCACGCGTACTTTATAATGCGAGTGCATTCTAAAATAACTTTTTACCGTTTTTATATATTTTTAAAAAATAACCATGTCACGGGCTTTTATTTCGAACTTTGATTCGACTGCTAGTAATTCTGAGGATGGTGAAAGAACAGACACCAGTAGTGATGATAGCATTATTATAATTCATCGAAGAAAAGGACTGAGGATTGAAAGGGATTCTTCTAACTCATCTTCATTCTTCAGAAACAGAAGAAACACCACCTTTTCGAAAACAACCACTGTTTTTTTCTTATCCACATTCACAATTAAAATTGTTTCTTTATAATGCGAAAATAAATATTAAAATTAATTGATATTTGTCTAAATGAGTGTTTTCTTTAACGACATCAAGTCAAAATATGTCCCGCAGTTTTCGAATGTCCTTGTTAGAATTGCTTAGCAGTGAAATGGTTTAGCGCATCTGCTTATACTTTTCAAGGCGCTTTTTCCTTGACTGGCCGAACTTATAAACCATTTAAAATTTGTCTGGGTCTCATGCATTCTTTCACATTTAATTTGTTCTCTCTCATTGAATGTACACTATCCAAAGTTATTAAGGAAGCTAGAAATCATTTTTCAGGTGAATTTTCATTTTAGTTGTAAGAAACCGCGTTTAGTCCACAATGTCATAGAAACTACTAGCGATTCATCCAACTTTTTCTTTTTTTTTATGTATCTCGGATTCCTTTTCAGGTGCCTGGATTTTTCGGTGATTATCATGCTACCATTTTCAAAAAAAATTATGTACATCTCTAATGCTCCCAACGATTTAAAAAAAAACTAGCTTAAAATACAGCGCAAACATTCTGGATGAGTTTGTAAAGGGATCATTCAATTCAAAGGGGAAGGTGGTAAAATGTTAACTTCACAATACCTCCTTAACTATCGATGGTAGAAAAATATATTCAAGTAAAAGACGAATGTTGTTTTATTATAATGGAAAACAAGGGACGTATTTAAAAGTATTTTACTTTCAGAATAAGAAGAGTGCAAAATGGAAGTATTGTAATCGCCAAAGAATTTGGTCAAAAAAATTGGATGGATTTCAAAACCTTCCATAATTCAAAAACTACGTTTTTTAGAATTAAAATTTAAAAGCGTCTTCAGTTAATTGAAGAAAATTTGCTGTGCAGTATTTATTACTGAATTGTAGGTTCCTAAAATTTTTGAATGAAATACATTTGGAACAAATTTGTCTAGAAAAAGTGAAAATGATAATTATAACACATAAAATAATAGATGATTAAAATTTGCTTGGCTTGTGTTAGAAAACAAATGCCACAAGGAAAAGTGAAGGATTAAGGTAAATGAAATTCAGTAATATTTAGTATAGATCATAGTACTAAAATTATGGGTTTTTTTCGACTTTTTAAATTTATATAATTTTCATTTCTATCAACTAACAAACATTTATCCAAAATAAATACTTCTAAATTTTTTTAGACTAAGTTGCACAAAATGCTTGTGTGTGGTATCTGAAAATAAAAATCTGAGGACTTATGACATTCACGGCCTCTTTTGTGTTGAAAACTTTTATGTTGGTTGCTGGGGTGATAATGTTTATAATAGGGAATTTGAGAGAAAATATTGGGAAGACTCTTTTAATATTTAATACATCTCTAAAGTTTTAAGATGATAAAAATAACATCTCTTTAATGATTTCGATTTTGGCTGAAAGTCTGAAGATATGAGATTTTGAGCTCTTTTCTCATGTGCTATAAAAGAAACATGATTGAAAAAAAAACTCAAACAAACAAACAAAATTCTGAAATCTGGCTCTCCTCTTTATAGAATTTTTTCATCCTTGTAAGTTTTACAAATGTTCTTCATTTTTTGTCAAACTGCTCACGTCTACTATCAAAATACGGTTTTATAAAATGCCCACTTTTAATGTCAGACTCTCCACTGCTCTACAGTGCTATTTTGTTTTCGAATGATTAGGTGTAGATGTTCAAACATGATATGGGCATGCCTTCATTTCTTGTCTTTTATTTACATTTTGAGAAGTTTATGCGAGAGAAAAATTAATTTCTTCTGAAATTATTTTACCAAATGATTTTTTTTGTTATCTCTATCAGTAGAACTTTTTGAAATACCTTGCGTTTCTTATTTTTTTAAATATTGAGCCTAATTAAACAAGATTGTTAGATAGAATAATGTATTTACTTTTATAACTCATGTTACTTCAAAACGCGAACTTAAAATCGCATAACTAAATCATCAGGAATGTTCTGCTGACGCTTTCTGGAATATTTTCAAATAAACATGACTTATCCCTTCTCTGATAAAATTGTGGATCCTGGACAAATCCATGAAAGTGCTAAAAAGACAGATTTTTATTTTCAACGTCTCGCACATGAGAGTTGTGCGCTTCTTATTAAAGAAACTGTATTTGTGTATTAACTGCAAGATATTGGCGAATAAAA
This sequence comes from Argiope argentata, assembly GCA_026289955.1. NCBI lineage: Eukaryota > Metazoa > Arthropoda > Arachnida > Araneae > Araneidae > Argiope > Argiope argentata. The sequence goes on along the minus strand of JAOUZG010047633.1, from coordinate 140,311 downwards.
GTTACGGAACATCGAGCCTGGTTGATTAGTCGCTGGTAATTGGTTGAAATTCAAATATTAAAAAATTGAATTGGCATTTTGTATGTCTTTCTTCTGAAGGAAACCAAATTTCCACATGCAGTTACACAGAGATACCATTATAACAACTACTAATATCGAAAATTAGAAACCATTACAATTCCATCTTGTTGTTTAGGCGAATATGCGTTGGAAAGATAAACCTTCTTCTTGAAAGTGGATGCATAAGGATCCCGGAATCTAAACCCCCCGAGTATTTGCTTTCCCTTAATAATTCGACCATTGATTGGTAACTCCAAATTTTTTTAAGACTAAATGGCACAAAAGGCTTATGTATGGTGTCTGAATATAAAAAAAAATCTGAGCACCTGTAGTCTTCATAGCATTGCTCTTGGTTCAAAACTTGCTTCTCCTGAATTAATCCTGTTGAAACCATGACAACGTGATCATTTTTTGATAATTTATAAATTATGATTCCAAATTTATTTTTTTAACATAAAAGTTTTGAATCAGGCAATAAAGATAATTTTTGATTACAGGACCAAAGCTCTAGAGATAAGGACAAACTTACCGTCTAGCAATTTATGAAATACATTTAAAATATAGGAAACACAAACAATAAAGTACAAAATTTTTAAAATGTACAAACATAGAAAAACAGCGGATTCAAACGTAAAAAGAAGCGGAATAAAATTGGACAAAAAATTTTTAGCATAATTTTGGAACATAGAAACACAACGCTTTCAAAACATATTAAAAAAATTAATGCAAAATTTAAAACGAAAAATATAAGAAAACATTATAAAAAAGAATACACAATTTTAATAGTATAGAAATGCATATTTATTTTCGTTAATGGGACTTCGTTTGGATCGACGAGATATTGTGTTTAATTTATGATTCTTGGCCATTCAATATCGCTCCGTTCAACACGTACCTGAATCAGGCGCTTTGAGGCCTTTAAATAAGCGCTCATCGAGAAATAACTTTCATTCCTTAAACTCATTTAAAATGTTCCAAAGCGCTTGTCAGGTCCCTAATACACATAGCAAATTTGGTTGTTCAGAGCTCATAGTGTTAAAAAGATACGCAGAAAATGCTAAATAATTATGATTAAGATTTTAACTTCTTAATTTTTTTATTTGGAGAAGTAAGTATCATTTATAGAACGTAACATGTAAAGAACATCTAAAAATAGTATGTTTTAAATTAAACGAACCGTTTAAAGCTACGAGGCATATTCGGAAAGTAAGTACCGTTTCATGATACTGCCGCTGCAGCACTGCGATCGGCGTTCTGCGCATGCGCACTAGTCTTCCTTGTTCACTGACTCTCAACTGACGCCATTTTGGACGCTGTAGGTTGTGTTTCCAGTTCGCTGTGCTTGTTTAAAATGTTTAAGACAATTACTGATCCCGCCGACTGTAAGATTCGTTCTGTTATCCGTTTTTTAAACGCAAAAAATGTGAAACCGGCTGAAATTTACCGTGAAATTAAAGAAGTGTATGGTGAAAACGCGATGAGTGATGGAATGGTGCGGAAGTGGGTTAGAATGTTTAATGAAGGTCGAAAAAATGTTCACGATGAGGCTCGGAGTGGTCGGCGTTCTCTTGTCAATGACGATCTGATACGGAAAGTTGATGAAAAAATCAAAGAGAACAGACGATTCACAATAACGATGCTTTCAGACGAATTTCCACAAATTTCACGTACTGTGTTGTACGAACTGTGTTTATCATCGTTGGCGGCAAGTTTCTACGAGGAAGGCATAGGAAAACTCGTCACTCGCTACGACAAGTGTTTGAACATTGGTGGAAACTACGTAGAAAAATAGTTTAAGGTTTGGTCTTTCATGTAATAATAAAATTTGTTTGAAAAAAAATGTTTTGTTCTATTTATTAAAAAACGGTACTTACTTTCCGAATATGCCTCGTATTTCTTACCATTGGATTACCACAATGTGGATATTGAAATTCCTAAGAAACAAGTATAAAAAAAGCAAATAATAAATATAATAATACATTTCATATAACATCTAGATTTTAAAGTTCTAAAAATGAAATATGTGTAAGAAATGAAAATTGATAGCTCTCGACTTAAGAAAACTCATCGTTTTGATTATCTGGAGAGGGAATTATTGGATGAATTTTCCTCGCTACTGGTGTTTGATTCGGAACGGTTTCCAAAGGGTTGGATTTAAAATTTTTGTTAACTTTCAGAAAACAAGCCAATTGCATTTATTATTTTTTTTCTTGTCAAGAATATTCAAGACTCTCTACCTTCAGCGAAAGGACTTTAAAATGCTAGGTTTCTCTTTGAGGCTGTAGGGCATCATAATGTGATAGATAGTTCACATAATGCATTAACCTTTTCACTCCAGCTTGCCTGGTGAATTTTGAAACGTTTTGGATAACTTGAAAAGGGTACGTGAACTGTAAAAAGTTGCATTGTTTATGCGGATTATTTTGTTTCTTTGATGGAAACGATCGAGATAATTATGCATACTTGTCGTTCCGTGTCTTCTGCGTACCATTCTGATTTCCAACTGTCAAATGAAATATTCTGGAATAATTCTTTTGGCAAACCTTTTAAAATTGGAATTGAACCTTCCATATTTCTCAGTCGTAGTTTTTTTAGATTATCAGCCACCTCATTTCTCATTAATCTTACTTGTTATCCAATCTAGTTGGTTGGAATTTTTAATAAAAGACTTTTGAGTTCCCTTATTAGAGTTGTAATATAATTCGATAGATTTTTTCCTGGTATATTGGTATAGTATATCGCTCCAAATAGCTGTGTTGGCCCATCGTGTTGCAACACGATGCAATTTTCTCCGCTACTTCGGAAATATAAATCTTTTCCGGTAACAATTAGATCCTTTAATCAGTTTGATTTATTGTAGATTAGGAAAATATTGTTTTGGTTTCACATAAGTATTTAGTGATTTGAATTTGAATATTGTGCTGAATTACGTATGGGTGTTGAAGATTATTTTTCTTATGCGGTGTTAGTGCCTATGCGTTGACTCCTGTGGGTAGAGTAGTTCTCAATTTTTTTTCTTCAATAGGATTGAATCCCTTTCTTAGAATTTTCCTGAATATTGTCCAATGATGAGGTCTGAGGCAGAATGTTGCCTTTATTAATTGATTTATACAATATTAAGTTACGGATGTTTCGATGCAGAAGCTCCTACGATAGATTTTTGTTAAACATTAAGTGTTAAATTTTCGTATTGCATTTTTTTAAGTCTTGGAAGTTCTTTAAATTTCCTTTCTAATCACTTGGGGATTCGATGTATCTTCTTTGGCTGGCCCTGAATCTCCATATCATTCGGCCACCAGCCAGTTTTATGTGTTGTCATAAACACTCATCAAAGTTGACCAGTGATGAGGTCGGGCTACTTCTACCCGAGTTCTTCAGTGGCTATTTCTATCCGAAATACGATGAAATGCAATTGGAAATAATTAATATCTTGCTATGTAAGGAAAAGTTTCATCATGAAATTGACTTGAGTAAAATGATTGAATCATTTACATATATGGTGGTTTCTTTGTGTATGCCTAATAAACCTGCTTAGGTTTTCAATAATGTATTGTTCTATTTACAGCATGTAGAACATCTATCTATATATAAATCAATGTCCTGAGATAATATGTATATATCAACGCACAGCCAATACCACTGAAGCCCAGACTTGAAATTTGGCAGGCATGTCCACATAATTACGAAAGTGCACCCACTAAGAAAGAATTTTTCGATATATCAATTAGTTCGGGAGAAATTAATAAAACTCCTTTAATTTCTGTGAAATTAAAACCTGTAATGGTACTTTCCGAGTGAAACACGCCCTTCCGGAGCAGCGATCACTGATGCGTACCGTGTCGTCCCGCGTTTTTAAAATTGCCATCTTTACGCGTCCGATCGAATTTCTAAAACTGAATTTTTGCCGAATTTTGTAACGAAGAGGCGAAATTTCACTTTAATATTTATCTACGCCGAAACTTTTCGAGATAGCTTAATCATTTTTTAACACAAAATTGGATGAAGTTTTCAAAATAATGTGAAAGATTGTAAAATCTGATTAAAAAATTGGGCATTTAAATTTTTTTTTGTCATTTATTGGGGTTTTCTCTTCAACATTATAAATCTAATCCATTTATCATTAAAAAAAAGACTTAACTTTATAAAATATAATTCGGCATTTCTTTGGCACACCATGATCAATTTTGAAAACAATCCAGCAAAAATTACGTGTCTTATGAAATAATTTCTGATTTTGCAAAGACTGCATTAGAAAAACGATTTTAAGAGGTTGGTTGGTCGGTCCAAAACCGCGAGTAAAAATGCAGTCTTATATGGGTTAGAGATTTGCTGTGTTTGCTTAAAATGTTTTTGTTAATAATAATATCGATATTTTTTACACTGTACAATGATTGCCATGCTGCCAAATAATTTTCTTTATCAACCACCTGTAGGCGACCTTCAGATTACTATACTAATCGAAAGCGGCGTGTCTAATTAACAGGTTTGTTCATAAAAATTTCAGGATTTAAACAAAAGGATTGCTTTCCCATTTGGAATAAGTTCAGCACTGCGGCGTAGGTTGATTAGCGTATATTATATTATATTATGTTGTTAGTGACAGCTATTGCTTATTGCAGACTTTCCATTTCGAAGAGCATGTTTCTTTCAGTCGATCGAAATGACAGAGATGGAAAAAGCAGATAATATGATTGTATTTTAGAGGATTTTTGATTATTTCATGAAACACATCATAAAATTTACATGAGAAATAAATTATTGTATGCTTAATATGATCATAATCTAATTTTTATGAATTGCAAGTGTACGTCTTTATATATATATGTGGGAGTCTAAATAAATCTTCCAAAAAATTGGACTCTTCAGATAGCGGGATTTTAGTGGCGTGATGTCTAGGGGTTTTTTAATATTTACGGGTTAGTTTCTAAACCAAAATTAAAATAATACAAACGAAGGATGAAGAGACTTCTTTAGAAAAAATAAAAGAATTTATTTAGAGTTAAAGGGGAATATTTACAGGGGGAGTATTTACAGGGAAAATATTAAAAAGAATTAAAACATGGAGATATTTAATGATCAGAAAGTTAGATTATTTCCTCTAGGAGGACGTTAGAGATAGGGAAACATTATGACTGAAAACATATTACCGCGTAGACGCTGAACTTAGCGGGAATCGCTGACGCATGAAGACAGGCGTCTTCTCTGGACGAAAGTTAGTGAGCCTCTGATTCAAAGTTAATTGGGACAGACTTTCGAAAGACCGATAGGTGGCGTTGTTCTGGAATGCCAAACCAATTAAAAATAATGGCTCTCTGGGAAATAATCTAACTTTTACAACTCTTGCTTTGGATTTCATATATCATCGGGTGTTGACAAAACAAGATGAAGGCAGATGTGGTTAATTAAAATGGTTCTGTGGAATATCCTACAAAATCACCCTCTCCTGAAAGAGCTGGTCTCTCAGCTTTTACAAAACGTTGAGAGCTAATTTTTTTTTACATGATCTTACATTTTACTAATAAACTAATTTCAGTTACAATCATGAATTTGATGAATTAAGAATGTTTATGCAATAACTACAAATAATAATATTCTTAAAAATAACAAAATAAAATACCAGATGAAAAGATGTGTACTCAATGTTCACAATTCCGGATCTAGAATAAAGCACATAAAAATTCCAAAATACTTTATATTGTGAACCTACAATTAACTAAATAAATCATGAAAATTCTTTAGAATAGGTTGATAAAAAATGATAAAACACGATATGAAAATACGATAATTCTTGCAAACGAATATAATATAATATAATTATTTGAAACGAGCTTTACCATACAGTAGCAATTAATTTCTCAAAAGGTATAATATGAGAAAGATGAAAAATAATAACTAATATTCAAAATTCAATTAGTATAAAAATGCTTCATTAAGTCAGCTGATGTGGTGGTAGAGTTCGGACCCTCGTGCTGACCGACTTTTTCTACTTCATACCTATCTTTAGAGTTCACTCTAGTTATTTTATAAGGACCTAAGAACTTCTGTCTTAGTTTTAGTCCAGTTCCAAATTGAGTCCTTTGGATTGCTACTAAATCACCTTCTTTGTATTTTGAAGCTCTTTTTCTTTTGTTGTAAGTCTTTCGATTCTCAGATTGTATGGTTTCGATGTTCTTTTTGGCATCTTTCCTTAAAAATTCACGCTGTTCTTGAAATTCTTCTGTCATTTCTTCTAATAGTAGGTCTTTGATTCGGATATCTTCCTTATTTCGCATTTTGGTTCCTACTAAAAGTTCAAATGGTGTCCATTTAGTGCTTCGAGATATAGTGCTGTTTAGTATTCTTTGTAATCTGTCGACATATTTATACCATTTGGTCGAGTCGTCTAACGATAGCTTGGTAAGGACGGGAATCAAAGTTCTGTGTATTCGTTCTACCTGACCGTTTCCTCTAGGAACACCTGTTGCTATTTGTAAATGTTGTATGTTTTCTTCAGTACAGTAGTCGTTGAATAATTTTGAAGTGAACGCTGAACCTCTATCAGTGATAATTCTTACAGGGTTACCAAACGTTTTCTGTTGTAGTTTTAACTTTTCCAAGGCAATTTCAGCAGATACAGTTTTGACGGGATATAGCCAAGTAAATTTCGTAAATGCGTCTACTACAGTGAAAATGTGTTGATAGATTTTATTTGTTGAAGGTAAAGGGCCAATGAAGTCGACATGGTATGTACTTAAGGGTATGACTTCTTTAGAAATAGGATTTAAAAACCCTTCTTTTTTGCCAGTTTTCTTATTAGCTAAGATACATGGAACGCAATTAACGATTACTTTTTTGACGATGTTGGTTATATTTGGAATAAAAAATTCCTGTTTCACAATTTCTGCTGTTTTTGCTACTTAGAAATGACCGTTGTCGTGGATCATTTTAATCAATTCACTTTCCATTGCTTTAGGAATCACGATTAATTCTCGACCATTTAAGTATTTGTAGAGTATACCGTTCCGTTCAAAAAATTCTTCAGATTCTTGTTTCTCTAAAAGTGACTTCAATGTTTGTATGCTATCATCTTCTTCTTGTGCTCTTTTCAACTTTGAAGTTAATGTATCATCACAGATCATCATTACTGGATAACGACTCAGAGCATCAACATGCTTCATTCGACTTCCAGCTCTGTGCTCTATTTCGTAATCGAATTCTTCTAATTGAAGTGCCCATCTGGCTATGCATGTAATTAGATCCTTCTTATGCATAGTCTTTTGAAATGCTGCACAGTCAGTTACGATTTTAAAACGTTGTCCTAAAAGATAAACACGAAACTTTTTTAATGCATTGATAATTGCAAGTACCTCTAATTCGTAACTGTCGTACTTTTCTTCTGCGGAATTTGTCTTCTTCGACATGTAGTAAACTGGGTGTAATTTTCCATCGTCGGCTTCTTGTAGTAAAATTGCACCGTACCCTTGTTTACAAGCATCTGTATGCAGCTCTGTTCTTCTTCCAAACTTGTAAATATGCAAAAGTGGGCCTTCGGACATGATTTTCTTCAACTTCTCAAATGCTTCTTTTTGTTGAGTACCAAAAACAAAGTGGTTTTCTTTTCTAGTTAAATCGCTAAGTGGTTTAGCTATCTTTGAATAGTCCTTGATATATTTGGGGAAATAGCCGGTTAAACCAAGAAAACTTTGAACTTGTTTTATCGTTGTTGGTTCTGGAAATTTTTGGACAGCCTGTGTCTTTGCGGTAGACGGTTTAATAGTTCCACCTTCAACAATGTGACCTAGAAATTCGATTTTCTTTTTTAAAAATTGGCATTTCTTGAATTTAATTTCTAATCCGTATTTCTTTGCAACTTCGAACGCAATTTTAAGTTTTTCTAGACCTTCTTTCTAATTTTTCGCTGGGATTACGAGATCATTTAAATAAGTGATTACAATACCTCTGCGGGTAAGATCTCTAAATATACTTGATACATAGCGTTGAAAAAACTCCAGGACTTGTGCTTAGTCCAAAAGGAACTTTATTAAATTCATATTGTCCGTCTGGAACAATAAAAGACGTATACTTTCTACTATCTTCGTCAACATCGACGTGGAAGAAACCATTGCGTAAATCCAACGTAGAAAATACTTTTGCTTCTTGTAAAGTGTCCAAAACGTCTTCGATGAGAGGTAAAGGAAATTTATCTTTTACGAGCTTCTGGTTTAATTTTCTGTAATCAACACACAATCTTGAAGATCCATCTTTCTTTTTTACAATTACGATTGGACTTGCGTATTCTGATGAACTCGGACGTATAATGCCTTCGTTAAGCCATTCTTCAATTTGCTTGTTTACTTCCTTTCTTTCTGTGAAAGCTAGTCGACGAGGAGGTTGACAGACTGGTTCTTCGTCTTTCAAGATAATTTTCATTGTAACATCGGTAGATGCCGTTTTTTCTGGCTTGTAGTCTTGTATTAATGTTTCAAGTTCCTTCTTAATTTCACGATTTTCAATATGGCGCAGATCTAGTTCTTCTTGAAGATTTTCAGCACATATTTGCATGAGCAATACTCGATTCTCATATTTTTGGAATTGAACTCCTTCTTTGGTGAAATTTATCGATGCTTGTCCTAAAATATCTGATCCAATGACTGCTTCGAATTTTAATTTGTCTTTAGGTACAACATGCCAAGTTAGTAAATAATTTTCGCTTTCCATTTCAAATTCACGTTCAAAGGAACCGATCGTTGTAACTTGTGCTTCACCAATGCCTGTGAGAAACATTTTATTCTGTGATAATTTGGTTGGATCCATTATCCTTCTGCTTGTGTTTTCTCGTAGCAAACTTACGGTACTACCACTATCTATAAGTGCCGTGACTTTCGTCTTCCCGAAAAATATTTCCTTAGTGCGTAAACCTTCTTTAACGATGAGAGTGCAAGTTCCCTTTGATTGATTTATCTCTTCTTTGGCATTTGATTTGTTCGTGGTGAACGTATTTACTTTCTTCGGCAGTTCTTTGAATTTCTGCGACTTAGAGTAATTCGTTTGAGCATGCTTGGAAGCACTGTAGCTCGAGTGCTTCTCGTAATTTTTGTTGTAACATCCCTTCTGTGCGCTATCTTGAGTTCTTTGACGAGTTTCGTACTTGGTGACTGGGTACCTCTTATCCGTTCTGTTATACTCAGATCTTCTCGATGCTTCAGATCTGTGATATTTTTCAATGGGTTTCAATTCTTGTTTTTTAACAAATGGACTGCTCGCTTTTTGTTTGAAAGTTCTTTTAACATCTTCAAACTCTTCTAATTTTTCCGCTAATTGGGTGGGAGAGATCATATTAGGCCATTCATCTAGGTAAAATTCTTTGAATTCAAAAGGCGTTTTTCGTTTAAGTTGATCTGTTATCATTAAATCTGACAATTTCTCGAAAGTATCTACCTTTAGTCCACTAATCCAACCGTTGAAATACGTATTTAATTCATGGTAAAAATCAGTCCATGTTCTTTCAGGTGCCTTTTGATGAGTGACAAATAACTATCGAAATTTTTCCGGAGTTAGTTTGAAACGTTTGAGTAGTAGCTCTTTAACGTGTTCGTAACAATTAGCTTTCTCGTCCGGTTCTCTGGCTATGATGTGAGATACTTCCGGTGGTAATAAGCCTAATAGATGAGAAACCCAATTTTCTTGACAAATATTCAATCGTTGAGCTTGACGCTCAAATAATTTAAGATAAAGACTAATATCTTCTTTCAGGTCGAAGGGATGTAGAAATTTTGATACTTCTTTTATCAGAAACTTAGTATCACTTGCGTCGGATGTACCCGTGTTTAATTTAGATTGCATTTGAATCTTTAATTTTTCTAATTCAAATTCGTCTTTGCGTTTGCGTTCACGTTCAGCGAGTTCGTCCTGCCTTTTTTGTTCCTCTAGCCTCATCTCTTCGAGGCGTAATTTTTCTTCTCTTTCTTCTAAACGTAGTTTTTCTTCTCTTTCTTCTAAACGTAGTTTTTCTTCTCGTTCTTCAATACGTTGTTTTTCTTCTCGTTCTTCAATACGTTGTTTTTCTTCTCTGGCTTTGCGATCTTCAACAATCGTTGTATGCAGGTTTTTTGTTAGGTCTTCGTCATAATTTTCACTACTAGTAATTAGATCTTTGAGTGTAGCGATGGTCATTGATTGATCAGCTTCTAAATTTAATTCGGTGGCCAATACGAATAAATCTTCGCGTCTACCTTTGCCGAGATATGCCATTATAAAATTTAAATTTAAACTTAGTAAGCAATTAAAAAAATTAACGAAATTGTCGCGTGTTCAGATAGTAACAATAATGTCGCTATAGTATGGTAAATTTCGTTTTCTCATTTATCAAAGTTCTTGAGAAAGAATAATATTGCACCAAAATACACTAAATATACGATAAATTATGGAAATTTCATTCATTCAGAAATATATATTTTAGACTAGTAACGTGTAAATTAGTTTAAATTATTCGATATTTTAGTTTGCCTATCTCAATTATTAATTTCAACTGAAAAACAAAACACTTTTACAAAAATATTTAATACATCAGTTGTCTCATTTTCTTGTAATAAAGAGAAAAAGAGTTTGAAAGGAATAAAAACTAAATAATAAAAATCTTGTTTTAAAAAACTGTGATAAAATTTTGTTAAAATGTGAAAAAGAATTTAATCATCAAAGTTCTTTAGATAAAACTAAACACTCTAACTTAAATATAAGTTTTACTTCGCGGAAAGAACTTTATTATTATTATTATACTACACCATTAAAAGCAAGCACATGTTAAAATCATTAATCAGATTCTAAAAAGGAACACACGTTTGAATGAGAGGCATAACCTAAACACTTAAGTAGCTCTTGACTTAGGATCAGTCGCTGAGGGCGAAAGATAAACACATTTTTAATGAAGCGTCTGTGAGGAAATCGAAACCGAAACTAAAAAAACTATGCACATTTGCCGAATGCCACTTAAGAAACAATATAGAAAAGGATGAATCAATTCGTTTTTTAAACGAAAATATAAAAATATAACAATTTGAATATTACTCCCGATTTCCTTAATGTTGAAAATATATACTTATGTAGTATATTATTATGCATCACAAATAGAAAAATAATATTTTTAAAAAATATATACTCGTATGATACTTAAAAATATGATCACATAACACTTTAAAAATATATGAATTATTTCTTTCACACAGCTAAAATCAATTTCATAAGCAAGGCTGAAATTCTTGGGATGAATCGTCTTTAGTTAAAACATTAAGAGACAGTACCTCATATCACGGTTTCTCGCTGGCGTTGTTGATGGTTTCACTGGTGGTTTTAAGATGTTTTACTTGTTTCCTTGAAGATCGACGGAGACACTGCTGATCGCCGCTGTAGAGAGGATTTCTGAAGTGGACGTAAACTGTTAGCTTTCATCTATAGACCATCTGGAGTGGTTTCGAGAGCAGCTTGAACGACGACTCCACTTGGGCAGGGCATGAATGTGTTATTAATTGTTAGTATAAGAGAGGCAAGCCGCGCGTTTAAAAATTCAGTCAGTTTTTTTTTTTTTTTCATCTTAGGCACTAAGCCAATATCTTTCTTTTTTTTAAAGGGATAGTAATTCAAAATAATCGGATGCTTAAAGGAGACTTTTAAATCAATCCCGGCCGAGCCCCCATTATTTCTGTGGGAGTCTAAATAAATCTTCCAAAAAATTGGACTCTTCAGATAGCGGGATTTTAGTGGCGTGATGTCTAGGGGTTTTTTAATATTTACGGGTTAGTTTCTAAACCAAAATTAAAATAATACAAACGAAGGATGAAGAGACTTCTTTAGAAAAAATAAAAGAATTTATTTAGAGTTAAAGGGGAATATTTACAGGGGGAGTATTTACAGGGAAAATATTAAAAAGAATTAAAACATGGAGATATTTAAT
>JAOUZG010047633.1:39126-93325 GCA_026289955.1 Argiope argentata | reverse complement strand
ACAGTTCCAAACTTTTAGTCTTAGGGGGTGAGAAACTTCATATGAAAAAAAATTCAAACTTAATTTTATTCCAATCTGATTTCGAGTTAAATTATGCTATAGCTTTTCATTGTAGATTCAATTCATAGTTAAACTATAAATGTTCTCTTAGGGAAATTCTTCGCCCTAAAATGTTTGCTGATAAATTCTGTAAGATTTTATAATATCTGATCTTATGAAGATATTATAATCAAAAGCTCATAAATAATTTTTATTTGCTGAATATCTTTTAAAATCGGAGAAAGTATTATCCCTAGTAGATAGCTTCAAAAGATAAGACAAAGAATTTCTTCAAGTGAAATAATTTTTGAAATGCAATTTTATCTTTATAATATTCTGCAATGAATTTTATTAAAAATATTATACAGTAAGAATACTATATGTAATTTAAATTTCCTTTAAAATCTTATATTAAATTCTTTCCATAATGTATATTCAAAAATAAGCATTTCTAACGTTGATGCTGTGGGACCTCGTCAACTCAAACTCCGGTAAAACCGAAAAAGGCATCTTTCAAAAGATAAATTTCCTGTCCTGCCTAAACAACCCAGAAAGTTTCTGGCGTTTTTGAATATTAATACGGCTTTATTTTCTTCAATTTTATCTGCTGAAGTAAATTGGACATGTATTATAGACTTTGTTAAATTTTGTGGACTGAATTGACAAAACAATCGTGTTTAGAGAAGAATTCCTTTGTTTCTTTTTAAAATGAATTTATTATTGTTCTAATTTTAAAATAATTACTACTACTTAAAGATATTTCTAATTTTAAACAAATTATACTGCTTGCCATACACATGCATAGTTCGTGAAATAGAAAGATATCAAAGATATCTGACCATATGAATCATACTGTCAAACTTGCCTATCCTTCAAATAAATGAATAGACTAATAGAAAGTTAATTCCAAAATTTGATGTATACCTATAATTTTAATAATCATATGTTCGACGAATATTTTATAAACACTAATGTTCAAAAATTAAGGATAATTCAGACTTATTCGGTAAGTGAACTCTAAATTACATATACCACTCTTAAAATTACTACATACACCTTCAAAAATCATACCCAAATTCCATGACACAGCTTACCCAATTTTCATATTAAATAAATTCTAATTAAATTAAAAATTATCTCCAAGTTGTGCATTCCCATCCCTCAGGTTATGCACTAGGATAGGTGACTTTATGTGAAATGGTTTCCCCTTTAAAACGTCAACACGCATCCCCACATTGATTATTAGTAAAGAAGATATGTACTAAAGTATTGAAATTTTGTCATGAAGAAACAAGAAAAAGCTGTGTCTAAATCTCTTCATAACTTAGCACTTGATTACTAATTAAAGAATAAATATGGCTGATATGTTTATCACTTCATAAATTTTTCCCACTAAATTGAAAATTTTAAAAAATCTAATATTAAAATATGTTACTTTAAATCATTTTAAAATATATACATAGAAAAAATTGACAATATCCATGTAATTTAACAAAGTAACCTTCTTATTAACCAAATAATAATTAAATAACATTTTATATATATTTTATTAAAACAAAGTTTTTTTTCCAGATAAGGTATTTAAATCAGTTAACCTCCAAGTCTTGGCTCTAAAATATATGGACCTGTAATTATAAACATCCATGCTATTCCATCCATGCAAGAAGCTTAATTTATTGAAGAATTTTGTTTTGGAATTTTTCTTTACACGTTTACAATTTCTTTTGATAGAAACGATTTAACCATTTTTAAAAAATTCCGGGTTTTTTTTGCTCGGGTGTAAAAAAAAGACAGGAGTTTTCACACAAAAAAAAATTCCATTGAGTAATCTTCTAGTATTGCTAATACCAAATTTAGAGTAATAATCACGACTGTGCTGGTATGATTTATTTTTAAGACGCCTTTGACTTCTATAGTTATCTATATGCTTTGACTAGAATACCGAAAAAATTTTAATGTCCATTTAGGAGAGACTTTATCATGAAAAGATTTAATGTTTAAGAGAGAACGTTTCATATAGATTTTGCAACGAAGGAATGAAAAACCTTGAAATAAAAAAGAATATACTTGGCATATGAAGTATAGTCAGCTTTGAAAAAAAGAATTCATAAGGTTGTAGCTTGTGTTCTCTTTTTATGTAAATCTCATTGTGCTGATTAAATGGAATAGGGGCCTATTGAAGCTCATTCCAAGCAGTGTATCGGTTGATTCTATTGCCAGTGTATCATCAATCATGGAGGAGGACAAATTTAACAGGTTTGCAATAAAATCTCCGTGTATGAATTATTTTCAGTTTTGTCTGTCTCTAGATTCGATATCAGGACAAAAGGTATTTGCTTCGAATATAAATTAATGTAGAAAAACACGGAAAATTAATTCAAAGCCATGTTCCAAGTTGAAATAATTAACACATATCTTTCCCGAATATATATTGTGCATATCCCTGTATCTTCAAAGAAATAAAAGTATTTAAATTAACATCACCAAACGCAGCATTCAGGCTACCATCATTTTTCAAATAAAATTCTCATTTTCGCTTAATGGTATTTCCAACAGTTTTTTATTACTATTAATGCAATTATATTAATACCTTTCCTATATTGGAATAAATGTATACTGAAATTTCAATCACCCTAAATCTTGATTTTTAAGTTTATTCAGTTAAATTTAAATCCACAACAAGTATTCACAAAGCAGGTACCTTCCCGGAAAAGAAGTTTTTTTTTCTGCTGTAAAAACACACTCAGCTTAAAACATCATTTATATTTTCAATACGTTTATAGAATATTTTTTTAATCCTGTCAAAGTTTTCTAATTCTAGAGATTTAAATTTTGATTTAACATCATGCATCCTTATTTGTGACGAGCATTTAAAAATAATTGGGTTATTGTCTTTTTCATCATATAATGGAAGAAAAAGCAAAATATTTACTTATATTTTACGCTTTTAAAATTGTTAATTGACCATGATGTAATTAGATGCCTTGTTTTTTTATTATCACACAAGCAGCAGAATTCAGCTTAAATAATAATCCAGAATGAAAACCAAAAATAGCACTTTACTTACTATATCATCCAAAGCAACTGGGTTGTTGCGCCTCTTTTTATTCTTAAAAAGTTTGTAGGGTGGTTCTGCCCTGGCTCTCTGAAAATTAAATATCGGACTGAGTAAAAACATGCACCAATACAAATTAGATTGAATAATAAATCTATACATATTACAGTTTACAAGCAAATTTAAAATCGCTTGTTCCCGAAATATATAATTATACAGTTGAATGTGGCAACAATATCGGAGAGACCGCAAAGGAACTCCCTTCGAATTCCTCATTGACTAAAGTATTATAATGAGTTCTTATCCTTTTCCCCCCACATTATTGTTTCCTATAAAAGGTATAACCCTGCAATTAGTAATAAATAGGAACGTTTAGTCCCTCTACGTTTACCAACCCTACAGTTTGATCTACGGTAGCTGGAAAACTGGAAGAATGAACTTTATATCTGCTTATTAGAAAAACCGAAAATTGTTCTAATATCTATTAGCTGCAGTATACAATTTTAATATATGAAATATTGCATAAAGAGCAATATATATTATTTCTAACAATTTTCTATTAAAGTTTTCCTTTTGTTTCTAATACGTTTTTTATAAAAAAATACATGATTGTACCTTCAAACCTTAAATAATTTATACTTAAATGAAAATATTGGGAATCCTATAGTGGATTGGAAGATATGAAGATTTAGAGAAAATGCGTTTAGAATAAGAAAAGCTGGAAAATATCTACTGTTTCAAACGCGTTTTGCGATATGCCTGTCCTTTCACACATGTATGCCATTTCAAAAATATACGTTTACATTTCAACTGAAAAATCAAACTATCGAGCTACCGATGTCTTACAGTTTAAATAAATGGACGATTTCTAAATACTTGGTAATAAGTATTGAATTGAATGATAATCATCATCATCATCATCATTCAATCAATAGTTATTCATGGGAAATAATTCAAATTTTGATTCTACTAAATCATTTTTTGAAATTCCATTTTAGCATTAGCATTAAGAATTATAGCATTAAGAATTTTCAATGATTAAAATAAATATCCTTTATTTTGGGGGTTTATTTTGTGAAATTTTCAGTTATTTTTCTTTGGCATGTAAAAGTTTTAATCAATTCCTGTTATCTTTTACCTTCAATTTCTAGATTTTATCATTTTTATGATTTTGTTAGCATGTTGAAATAAGTGAAATACCCTAAAATAAATCCAATTTTATATATAATATTTTAAAAATTCGTACAAAACTAATTATCTTGTAAACAACTATAAATATGCATTTTAATATGATAATATGGACTTTAATTATGATCAATATTAATGTTGATTTTAGGGACTAAAGAAAGTAAGAAAATCTTCAAACTTACATATATCAAATTTTCTAAATCGCTACGTTGATAAAAAGTTTTAAAAAAGTCTTCATACTTAAATTTTTACCTATTTCGTATCGTACTGAAAATGAACTTTCTTTTATTCCAGGTATACATGGAAAAAGAACTAATACAGAAAAATTCAAAACTCCAGATTGAAAAATTTCCAAGTTACAGGCTTTCCCAATTCCGAAAAATATATTTTTTTTTGGATTACGTCTCTCGATAACCGGTTAAATGATAAATGGTTCGATTTTTAACTATGTGGATGAAATTTGCAATACATCTTCAAGCCAAATTTGCAAATTCACCATATTTTGAGCAAACACTTTCAAAGAAAATTTGTCTACGGATCTCTTCCAAATGAAATTGTACACAATAATTATGAAATGTAAAACGTATATTTTTTTTAAAAAAGCAGTATAAAAATTTTAGTTTATAGGTTTTTTTGCGAAAACACAAATTTGCATCAAACTTGCATCCGAATCTGACTAATATTGGTGAAATATGTCAATAATTTCGCATTTTTATGAATGCAGTAATTCAAAAACTCAATGTCCTAAATGATGTAAGGTATGATACACATTTATAGTTACATGCTAAATTTTAATTTCAATCGAATGGGAAAACAACAAAATGCATTTTCAATTTCTGTAATGCATCTCAGCAATTGATTGTAATTATTTCGTGTTAGAATTTATTTCATGTGGCACAATAGCCTTTAGCATTACAGCTATATCTCATCAATCAGCAGCACAAACGGGGAAATTACAATAAATTATCCAACTTCTTTTCCTATTTCATGGATACGGAAACACCATCTCAATATACATTTGGTAAAACTGCCAAATTCATCACAAAGATCGATATTTTAAAAAATTCTCTAACAGCGACCTTCATTTGATATACATGCATCAGTTTTCTTCTGCTCAAAGCACCCGAATCCCGCGTGAACTGAATGCTGATGTTGATGATCCTGCCACAATTTTATATCGGAGGTGGGGAAGCAGATAGCTAACCACTTTTATTAGTTTTCTTTATAAGTATTGTCGATGTTTTATTCAAAAAATTAATAAGATAGCTAATTTTTGCATATCAGAACATTATTTTCATTATTTCTTGTGGATGCATTCTAAATAGAGTATCTTTCTGTGCATCTAGGTGACCACGTTATTACATGATTTAGAAAAGACTCAGAAAAATTAAAAATGAAATGTAAGCTATTTTTGAAAAACTGATCGCTGCAATTAATAATAATGACTAAGGGAGTTATATAAATTTATATTTTATATTTTATCTGAGTTCAAGTTATTTTCCATAATGTTTTCGCCTTTTACGTTGTCCAATTTAAGATGTTTTTGATATTTACTCCCTTGAACATTATAACCTTCTACAGGATTCAAAATATACAAAATGACAATATCGCCGTCTTTTTCTAAAATTGTTTTGGAGCCAACAGATCTTTAGATTTAACAACTGAATCAGTAGATATGACAACACAAACAATATTTTTATGTGACAAAAACATTAAACATTTTCTTTGAAATTCTTTAATTACAATGCGTTTCATCGTCGGCAATTTACAACTTTTGATTTGATTTGGTGTTACATTTGTTATATCTATACTTCATATATGAAATTTTTATTACTTTTAATTTTCAAGATTTCTTCGACTTCCAGTAATTGCTATATATCCGGTAGATATCTCAGATTTCTTCATAGCTCTAATTTTTGAGCGATGTCAAACGCAAATACAGAGCTGTTACAATTTTAGCTCAAAATATTTAAGTATCAGTTTGGTTGGCAGATATTTTAAAAAATGTTTTTGGAGTCAGAGAGATCCTAAACTTCATTCAAAATGTCAAGTTGAAACCTTTCGATAATATCCATAATTTATATACGGCATATGGTAGTATAAAGATGGTACGACAGAGAATTAAATAGTTTAAGGGAACAAACGTTTTTGAGGTAAAGTTTTGGGTAACCTTGTTTCGACTTTATACCTACTTCCACATTACGAAATATTTCCAATTCAGTTTCATTTATAATTAAAGTCAAATCACACTATGGTTCCTTTAAAGAAAGGTTTAATATTGTCCAATATTAAAATGCAACAGATCTTGTTTCTTGATTCCCTTCTCGTTTGAATCTAATTGAGCTAAAACGCAAAAGGGCAGTTTTTTTTAAAGTAAAAGTCTGCAACCTCTTTAAAAGGTAATGTTTAGTGATAATTTAATATCCATTCGATTTTTTTTATATAAAGCTAAACAAATTAAATGTACTAAAATGCACTTCATTTTTTCCCACACATGTCAAAACCAGATTAAATAAGTTGTATAAAATTGTAGATTTATAGGAAAATCTTAAAATTACAATAATTATTAATAATATTAAACTGAAGTACAAATAATTCCCCTATATTTATACTTTTTTCTGATATTAAAAAAGTAATCTTACCCTCAAAGTGGCACCTCTTGGTTGAGGTCCTCGTTGTGCTGCTGATGGGGGTTGCGACAAAACTACTGCTGCTACTGGTGAGGGTGGTGACAAGTTTGCTGCAGGCAATGGGGGTGGCGACAAATTCGCTGCTGGTGAGGGCGGCGACAATGGTGCTGCAATCTGTGCAGCCTGGGGTGGCGGGAGTTCGGCCTGAACATCAACATCAGCCTGAAAAGGATAAGATTTTAATGTACAGAATATCATAAGAAAGAAAATATTCTTATTTTCTTGCTGTAAAATTTCTTAAGCAGCTGGAGGCAAATTTAAAATATTTTTTTTCTGATTTTTATCCCTGCAAATGGTATTTTTATATTTCAGTTCCTCATTAGTATTTAGATATTTTTTTAAATTCTAATTGATTAGGCGAAAGATAAAAAATAATTATAGGAATATTTTAATCAATGCGAAAAGAGCTGAATTGAAGTCCTCTTAATGTCATACTACATGCTTAAGTATAGTATTTTTAAAAAAAGAAATTCAAATACACAAATTCTTACCGCATTTATAGCCGTTTCTTTTATTCTCCTGTGTAAATCTCCATTTTCCTCATTCAAAAAATGGACTTTCTGTCAAAGAGAAAAAGTTGTTTCAATTTAGCTTCGGTAGTTAAAGACATATACACGTCATGAATTTTATGAGTTTAATGAAATGCGAACAGATTCAGACAAACGATGCCCTAAAGGATCTGTTGGCACAGGTTTGAAACATTTCTTTTTCATAGCTTTTATGAAATACCCAAGTGTCTTAAAACCTGAAATCCATCATAATTTCTTAATATTGTTTTGTTTTTAAAGAAAATAGGACAACTTCAAACAAATATTGATTAAAACATCGCCTTAGAAATTCAACTTTTAGTCAAAAAAGCCCTGAAAAACCGAAATTTTAATAAACTAAACATGAAATTCTATATATAAAAAATTCTAGTTTGATAAGTTCAATGTTTATAAAGAATTTTAATTTAATTTTGTTAAGTTGTATCAATAAACAAAAATATAAATTTAAAAAAATGATTCAAAAATGGAATTCAACTTTTTTCAAAAAAATAATTTCAATTAGATTTACATGAATGGTCTTTGTGAATCAATCAAGTTGACAACCAAAAATACTTGTTTAGAAAATTTTAAACATAAGCGCTGATTAAAACTTGTAAGCATAAACTAGGCATTTATACCTGCAAAACGGGTTTGTCTTCAAATGTCTGCGACACGAAATTCCCTTCGTTTAAAGAAAACATTTGAAAACTAAAAATTTCAATGTCTATATTGAAAGAAAGTTTCTAAAGAAACAAAATGTATGAAGGTATTGATAAAAGAATTCTCAAGACTATTATTTGGATAATTTTTCAGATTTCCTGCTTAAAATTCATATAATTTATGTATTTAGAAATTTCAAAAATTATATTATTTTAGAGATCTTTCCATGCAATAATGAACATAATTATGTAATTACGTTTATTTATACATCGTTTTCAGACATTTCTTCTGAAACATTTGAATAAGATTTTTCATATGAACTTATATTGATCTATATGAAGTATTCGGCAGCCGTTATAACGGGATCTATATTACTCTGATTATGATTCTGTTCAGATATAAAAGCTTTAATTGGAAATAAAGACAAATAAAAACTCTTTTCATGGCTTTCCACTAATAATTAAGGAATCATTAATTTATTTTTTTGTTGAATTACATTTTATTTATTTAAACAAAGTCAAAAATTACAATGAAAGTTCTGATGGTCAAAGACGCATCAATTTGATGATTCTGGTGCAATCAAGTATTTAACATGGGTAATTCTAGTGTTAAATCTGCAAAACTTTTTATAAAGATATATGCAAACTAGACTTAAAGAAATACCAAAAATATTGGAAACAATCTGCAATTTCTTAAAAGGCTAGTTTTAATAGAAAAAGTATTTTTTATTCAGAAACCATTTCGTAGATTTCTAATTATACTGAAAAGGGTTCTTTTTAGTTGTATAGTGAAAAAATTTAATATTAAAGATTTCATGCACTGTGAATTACATTCTAAATTTTCGGAGACTTGGATAGTTATGAATTAAATCCAAGTCATATTTGCAAATGTAAAAATTTTTTCGAGGGTTTTAATTTGAATTCTATAAATATAGGAAACAAGTAAAAAGTTTGCATAGTTTATATTACATTGATCCTTCACTTATATATAAAACATCATGAATCTAAAAGTTCAAATTAAAATATATATATATATTACTGTTCATTTCTTAATGAAATGAGGTTTAAACAGATAAATTGTAAAGATAATTCCACAAATTCTGAAAATGTTATCAAATGAAATATTATGTAGGAATTCAAAACTTGGGACTGGAAGCCCTTCGATTTTATTTCTAAACGAAAAAAAAATTATTCAAAAACACCAGCCAAAACTGATTTCATCCATGTAAAAGGTCTAAATATGCAGAACAGGATAAAATAATTTGAAACTCCTACATGTGCGGGGACAAGTATAGAGTAAGTTAAAAGTCTTTGCAGATAAGATTGTCATAAAAGTTATAAAATTAAAGGATGGCTACTAGCATATAAAGATCATAGAAATTCCAAAAAGCTATATGAATCAGTGTATATTATATAGCTATCTGCAGAGCAATCGGAAAAGGCTGATAGAGCGTTTAAAGTAGTAGTTACTTCTGTTGTAAAAATGAAACAAATTGAATTCTATAAATTATTGTGTAATTTAAATTATACGTCATAGAAGTATGATCAGAACTTCTAGAATCCTCTGTAAAAATATGTTTAAATTGACGATATTTTTGACAATGGTCTGTAAAGATTTTCTTATAAATATCTGCAGTGTTTTGTTTATCAAAATTTTGAGAAGTATTCAAGTATTTTAAACCGTGACATATCCAGGGTGGTAAAAGAAAGGATTCATGAGAAACAATTTGTTACTTCTTTATTGGCAGTTACGGAACTAAACGAGTTATTTGCTCAAAGCTTGAGAGTATCACTGTTGGCAGAGCAGCTTGAAGGTTCTATAAGGGTTATCTGTGATTAAAATTATTATAGGGATGACCTGGGTTTGATGAAATTTTATAATAAGAGTGGAGAGGCAATATCTGTCTTCTGATGTGTAGAGAGGATTCATGGTATTCTTTATATAAAATTTGTATAGGTGAGATTCTCCATTTCCCAGAGACCAATCAAAGCGCAGCATGAGAGGCAGTATGCAAATTTTGGAGAATATCTCGTCTTGCAGAACTATCATCATTGTAACCATAGTCATGCTTCGATAAAATTACTGCTCTGTAGATGTGAAGTAAAGAAACAGTTAGCTCCCATGAAGCGTCAGAAAGGACCTTCAAGATATTCAGAAATCCTTCACATTTTAGGTAAGTTACAAGAGAAGCAAACGTAAGCTTTTGGTCAAAAATCAATCCCAAAAATTGAACCTCGCAAGTACTTTAACAGGATGACTTTTAATGTAAGTCTCCGGTTCAGGAAGGAGGTTGGGTTTTCTACAGAAATTAACGCCCATAAGAGAACAGGTTTTCATTCTTATCTCACCAATCGGTGAATTGAATACTGTTTGAAGTGATTCTTCAATGAAAGCCATACGATCCCTAGAACATGAGATGCAAATGCCCTCTACTTATAAATGACCCTTCACTTATAAAGGTTAATATTCCAAACTAGTGTTAATTTTTAAAACAAAAATGAATACACTCACGATACTTCTCTAAGGAACACTTTCCTTTTGTACAAACACATCAAAAATTTCCGAGCTCAACTTAACCGAAAGAAATTTTAACTTCAGTAAATTTTGAATAAACATTGGCATGTTTACTGTTAAATTACAACTGTACAGGTCCTTCAAGATGCCAAAGAGGCAAGTTGTGCCACAAGCTTTTGAGATACAAAAGAAAATAGTTAATAAAGTTTTCTATGGAGACAAGCATTTGGCACATCGGTTTCTAGAATCAACATTTTTTTCATAGTTGAAAGTCTTTGATGTCATTTTGAAAAATATTTAACATTTTATTAATTTCTAAATAGTATCCAAGTCCACGATTAACTATTTTTTCTAATAGTTTGTATAAACAGGTTTAATTGATACGAGGGAACTTACTAGGTATTATATTATTTGAGTGTTGCTACTTGCCAGGCAGAGAGAAAATACTGTTCTCGTCAAATTGTATTATATAGGAAGAGCAAGTTATTAAGAGAAGCTTCAGAAATATTTTGTAAGCATATCATAACATGTTTCCTGATCCAGCTGAAACTTTTGAGGCAGGATTTAAGTTCATCGAGTGTTACTTGCCTGTCATAAGAAACGTTTATTGCAGTGTGGAATTCTAGTTGTTCTTTTTCCATTATAATTTTATAGTTTTGAAATGTAGTTATATAATACTTATTAAAACCGAAGCTATCGAGAGAGCTATATTTCATAGAGAATATATAGAAAAAAGATTGAAATCCCTTAACTCACAGATGCTCCAAATATTTTAAGTCCTATTACAGAGTTGCTTACTGAAAAGTGAAGGGGTGATATAGTACATATATTTCTCCCAAGAGCTTCGTTTACTGCCTCTTTGGATCCGCCTTGAATTAGTTTTTGTCTTTTTAAAGCTAATGAAGTTTTCTGTAGTGTGATACCTACACAACGTGTCGCAGACTTTTCTTTGCATCTTATATGCTTTTTGACACTCGATACTGCACCATTATTTACGTTGCCGCCTATACTTTGTAGAAGATTTAGGAATTGAAGCATCTGCAGGAGTTAATATAACCGGTGTAATCTGAGCTACTGCTGTATCTATATTAATATTATTCCCCATTTCCTTTGTAATATTTGCTAATGAAGTGAGTTCGGTCCAATTGGCCACATCTATTAAATATCTGTAAAAACTGTGGGTAGCAGATGACTCATGACTTCTATTATCATCTAATACCAAAGAAAAATGATCACTTGAGTAAATCCTTATCTATTTGCAACGTCGAAATAGGGTAGAGAGATGGAGAAAATATTGCTAGATCAAACGCATGAAAATTGTCTGTATTTGCATGAAAGTAAGTCTGCTTATCGTTGTTAAATAGACAAAGGTTATGATCGCTCAAAATCTGTTCTATTTGACGACCTCTTTTGTTAGTGTTATTTCTCCAAATTGGATTGTGGTCTCTGAAATCACCAAAAATAATGAAAATTGCAGGAAATTGAGAACCAAGATTATTTAGATTAGATTGACCGATATATGTGTTTGGTGGTAGGTAAAGACGGCAAAGGGTAATCAGTGGTTGTTTGTGAAATCGGACTTTGATAACTTGCAACGAAGTTCTCAAGACCAATAAATAAGAAAGCACTAAATTAAAAATAAGGAGAGCAACTAATCCTGAAGATCTTTCCCCTACATAGGCCTTATAGATAACATGCTAGTTATGCATTAAAATTTTATTAGATTTTTAAAACTTTTCTTGCAAGGCAATGTGAACTAGTTCTTAAGAATTAATTATATATTTAAGATCAGAATTTTTCTGATTCCTAGAAACAAGTGTATAAATAATCCGGTGCCTGATGGCGAAGAAAAAGTGTGAAAAAACAAAAATACTGACTTCTTGGTGAGAATGACACTCTTGGACATTAAATCATCCTCAGATATTTTTGCCTTAAGTGAATCCTCACATTTTAAATATTGTTTTTTATAATTAAGTGTTGCAAAAATAATGTTTGTTTTGCAATTATCTGGATATATCTTTGACTTTCTTGGCGGCTTCTAAGAGATATTTCTTTACTCTCATTTTTTCCCACATTCGACTCTTTTTTTATTGTTTGACCATTTAGAAGATGAACTTGGAGAGATTTTAACTTTTGATTGAAAAGAATGGCCCTAATTGAGGCCGAGTTGATAAATCTGTTTAGAAATAGCACTGGAAGAGGATGGCATTTGAGATGACATAGAAATATCAGTAGATTGGGGTACATTGCTTTTATTAGGTACACAATTTACCTGAAATGGGACTTTTATAAGCCGATAAATTTGGGTATGATAGGACAGAAACAACGTTATCGCCTATCAAATAAGCAGTTATTTTGGGAAGAGATATTTATATATACATATGAAAAGAAAATTATTTTAGAACAGATGCAAAATATTTAAGACTTTTTGGGGTTATACTTGTAACTATTTTTCGGGATTCGGAGAAAAAAAATATTTATTCTGTTCCTTTTTATATTTTGGACTTGCTTCTCCTGAAACCACTCTAGACAGGGTATAGAGTAGACTTGATAGTTTCTAGTGCAATTAAGGAACATTGGTTATAAAGTGAAACATATTTTGCTACCATGACCAATTACAGAGCATTGAGCCTCGGCAATTATGAATGGTGTGACCACTTTTTTGACATTTATAACAAAGTACTGAATTTGAAATAAAGAGTTGAACTAAACAATTGTAATATTCAATCTTGACAGATTTGGACAGGGCAGGCTGATTTAATTTCAATTTAAGACGAATGGTTGAGAGAAGTTTCCCAACACATTTAATTTTAATTATTTCCACTGCACTGAAATTAAGATTTTGAAGCTTCTAAAATAAAAGATCCTGAAGCATTGTGCAAGTCTGAGAGACAATACCACGAGAAATGCTGAAGGAGTTATGTGCACAGTGATACTTCATAATATCCAATGTTTTGTTAATGCATAATTTCATTAGCCTGCTCAGCAAATGAAACCTCAGCCAGAAAACCAACAAAAATGTTTCTGAATAATTTTTGGTTTACCAAAACTGCTAACGATTGTTTTGTGTATCAAGATTGGAGTCTGTTTTCAGAGTATCAGAAAAATAATTAACAAAAAGAAAAATGAAGAATCGAGACATTGAGTTTGGGATAAATGACCCGTGCAAATGGAATAACAGTTCGGGTACCTACGGCACTCCCTCCAGCGAGCTCAAACTGAGAAGACAATTGTCAGCTTTACGTATCCCAGCCTCGTACCGATCTTAGCTCAGACCATAACTTATAGGCTAAGGGTCACTTCCGTTATCACTGCTTTGATACCATTGAGCATACCAGCTATGTGGCTTGAATATCAGCCGATTGATAAATCATGTACCTAAAGGCACCAGCTGTCCAAAGGATTGCCACACACGGATATTATCTTTGATTATTGGCCACTGAGAAGCAGGAAGCAAAAACAATGGCGGCAGTTTCTCATGGAGAGCTTCACCGTTTGTCGTTGAGGGATTAAAAAATCAGGCATACAGCACAAGGTGTAAATATGTCCCCTAGGAAGTCCGTTATCAGGACAACATGAGTAGCAGTTTTGAGAGACAATTAAGACAATAATGAGTAGCAACCCCAACACAAAGTTACAGCTCTCAACTAATTTAATTCCTTTGATATGCATCTGAATGAAATAAATCAACAATACTTTCAAAACTTCCAGAAATTCACATTTCATGATTGATAGCAGCGGTATAAAAAAACAAGTTGATAGGAGATACATGTAATAGTAAGTACGGTAAATGGCACACATTTCAATACATTGCATTTTTCTGATAAGCAATTTGGCAACATGTGATAAAAAACGGATTAGTCTAAGAATCTATTTTTCTGTCAAAGCGAGAAGCAATGTTTATCATTATATAGATGCTAATGTTTTGGATGAGTACCTACATGTTGTGTAATTAGTGATTCGAAATAAAAAAAAAAATACGTGAAGAGCTACAAAGATAAATCTGCTAGATTAGAAGTTGCGACATAATTAAGAGTTGCTCATTAATAGAGGTTTCTACATTAATTTATTTTTAAATAACTCTTTTTACTTTTTCTCTTTTGTAATTTCATAGTACACTATTACCGAACATTTTTATAATTTTAAAAATTGAAATACTTTATTTATTATTCCTCAACTTTGGAATTGGAATTTGCAATAGTTAAATTTATTGATTATAGATTAGAAAAAAAATATTTAAAACAAAGTAGTTAATCAAATCAAAAAATCAGCAAAGATAAGATGCTCAGGACTAAGAGTTTGATTCTCCCTTGGGCGTGCAGGAGTGACTTAAAATTACACATCGTTAAAAGAATGATGTGACCAAATTTCCAAGCTTATGTTTACAAATGTTTGAAATTTGCCGTAAGTTATTGAAATCATTAAATTTCTTGATGCAAGAATGATAGGAAACCTTTTTTGAATTAAACTAATCATATTAGAGTTTAAATGTAATATTACCTTTTTTAAGCCATTAAACGTGTTCTAATTGACCAAACATTTGTATAGTGTTATAATTGAGAAGTCATGAATACATCCTTTATAAATGTTATTGAATATCTGAAAAATTCAGTTTTCTAAAGTACGACTTTCTGCTGAGATACAATTATTTGAAAATAAAAAAGATACTGAGGGGGCAAGATCGAATTTAATTTATCGAAGTTCAAAACGAATACAAAAACCGAATCTCCCTTCGGGAAAATAATCAAAATTTGAAATAACTAAGAGTATAACTGTCATAGCAGTACTAAATTTACACTTTCATTGTTTCTGGCGATTGTATACAACTTGCCCGGGAACTAGAAAAATTACCTGTAATCTACAGCAATATCGGAAATAATAATTCAAATGTGCATTGATTTCAATAAATTAGGGAAGGTAGCAATTTGAAATCACTAATCTGAAGAACATATTTCGGTTAGCTGTATAATTTTAAAGATTTTAAATATGTTGAATTATACAGCGAAACTATAATTTATGATGCCCAACAGTAGCTCAAAAATTTATTATACAAGTTATTACTATACCACCTTGAAAACTAAATATTAGTTTCTTAGTAATTTAGATTTCATTGAAACCCATCATTTTATCCAGACTCAAAACCTTTCGAAACTCTTAAAATTAGATTGAAACTAATTTATTGTTTTATCCTATATTATCATAGATACTACGTTCTTATTTATCGATGTAAGTTTTTAACTAATTTGTCTTAGTTTGACATTTATTTTTTAAGTTTCTTGCAGAATTTGTATAAATGTATTCTAAAATGTATTTAATATCAGTATAAAAACAACTACTAATATAAATCTTGTCATTTTAAAACTTTCAAATAAAAATTGACCAGATCAAACAAATTTTTCAAAAAAAATTTGCTAATATTAGTTTTAAACTTAAATTTCCATTGATATAAATTTCATAGATGCAAAGTTATTTTCCTTATTTTGATAGCTTCTGTAACTTATATAAAATGCTTAGTGATGTTTTTTTATTGCAGAAAACCTAAAACTAAAATTTTTTACAAGTTTTTATCGGTTCTGTGGAAGAAAGCAAACTCATAAAATCAAATGATTAACAACTCATATCAAAATCAAATGCATGTTCAGTTTATTTTTATTCGTTTCCATATTAATATAAAGTTGATGAATCATCTGCTTTTAAACACTCATTAAAACTTCGAGGGAATATTGTAACAAATAAATGAACTGAATGGCAATTTTACTATAATTGAAAGCATATAAGACTCCATAAATGCACTGGATATTTTAATTTGTACAAGAATAGATTTTACATTCGAAATATTTTACTTTAAAGTTATACTGGATATATTAGCTCGTTTCATATCAAATGACATTATTGATACACATGAACAGAGCAATTATTGAATATTTTTGAAAAAGTATTTAGAACCCTGGAAGGTTCGTAAAAGCGAGAGATTTGGCAGCATCCATAGCAAGTCTTTGCTATTTCGCATACTCTTAAATACAATGAAATAGTAAAATCGAATTACCTCCTCCATTTCCTCAATGTAGGACTCCCTTTCTCTGCTACGCTCTTTCAGAGCCCAGATCTGTCTCTCCAGATCAGCCATCCTTTCTACCAGCCTTAAGTGCTTCTGTAATCGAGAAAAGAATTTAAAACCTTTGTATTAAGGCAACATGAATTCTTACGACTCAATGAACACAACTATATAGAAAATGATTTCTAAACACAAAATTTAAAGTATTTTAAATTACGTCAGGAAACATTTTATTTAAGGGATGCCATTTGAAGCAGTATTGCTATTTTACCATGAGACATTTATAGATATGTTTAAATTTTATAATATTTTTGCTCTATATATGAAATAATAAAGAAAACTTTTGCCTCGGTTTTGACTTATTTTACAATTTCCCAACAAAAGCAAATGACTAGAATTTCGTATAATTTGATAAATACAATAATTTATGTACTTGGCCAAAGACTAAAACAACAGTTTCAAAATAACTTAAAATTCTTGGAGAATTTAGTGAAAAAATAGATTTGTGAAATTAACTTAAAATTTTGGCAATATCGAAATCTTTGATGGTACATAGTTGAATTATTATTTTGGGTTATTTCTTACGCTGAATCTTAAACAAAATGCTTCGTAAATTCTATACCGTTCCCTTTTGTATGTTAGAAGTCTGTTGAGAAAAGGCATTTTTTTTTCAAAAACCGCAATTAGGGGAAATTAACTTAAAGTTTTTATTTTTATTTTTCAGGATTTTTGTTTCCTCAAGATTCCTGAGATGGCATTATATTCCTTCTATTTCAAACAATCTGTTGATCACAATAGATCAGAACATTTCGATGCTTCAATTTTTTTAGCTTGGAAATATGATCACAAATATGTAAATGCCAATTAATAATTATAATACGTTTTGAATAACTATAATTTAAGATCTATTTTAAATAATAAAAAAACTTTAATAATTTAAAGTTATCTAAATTTGCAAAAAATATCCAAAATCAATGCGACTTTTATAAAACAAATAATGACATAAAGGGGTATTCAGTAACTTTAATTATAATAAAGCTCAATGTGTGTGTGTGTGTGTGTGTGTGTGTGGTGTGTGTGTGTGTGTGTGTTGGCGCTCTACAGGCCAGACAATTAGACCTAAAGCTACCAAGCACGTTCCCGACTCGCAAGATACATGTATCTTGCGAGTCGGGAACGTGCACCTCAGAGCCATTTTTTGAATTTTTAATTAATTAAAAAATAAGATAAATTTTGAAGTTTTATCGCTATAACTTCCGAAAATATTTCAGCACGAAATTGATTTTTGCATCAAGTTAAAACTCAAAAAATTAGCTTTTCGATTATACTAATGCTTTGGCCTACAAATTAAAATTCTATTTTTGATAAATTTTTAAGGGGACTCGGTACCAAAAAAAATTTTTTCCACAATTTTTAGTAAAATTATTAATTTTTGTGATAGATAGATGTCAATTGTGTATAAAAAGAAATTTTTAAAATATTTTTCAAATTCAAAAGTTACAAATTTAAATATTTTAATTTTTTAAAAAAAATTGAGCATTTTTTAAAGCATTTTTTAAAAACGGACCCCTATTTTTGTTACCTCACAATGCAGGTAACAAAAATAGGGGTCCGTTTTTTGATATATATATTAGTTTGTGAGAAAAAAAAATGTTTTACAAAATTTTGTGAATTTTTTTGGAAAATATCCGATTTTTTCTCTTTGAACATTTTTAGAAAGAAATCGAATCAAAATTTTAACAAATCGATCCCTAATTCTATTAAGCATACATTTAAGAGTAAGCAGAAAAAAATTCATACAATTACAATAAAATGTGATTGACTTTTAGCATTTTGTAGCAGACAAAATTTTGAAAAAAGGCAAACTGAGAAAAACAGCTTTAAAGTTTTCAACACAATAAAATAATAATAAAAAAAGCTCACATGAAGTTAGATTTTTTTCAGAACAATTATATGGCATTTGTAAGTGTTAGGATATCAATTTTATTAATATACATTATTATCATATTTATTAATGAACATTACCATATATAAGAATTATAAAAAAAATTAAGGAAAAAATTATAAAATTATCACTTTTTTTTAATTCAATAAATTTTTTAGTAAAAATATTTATAAAATGATCTGCAATTCTGTTTATCATATAAGCAATACTATACAGTAACAATTCAAGTCCATTTAATTAAAATTTTAATGAATTCAGCCATTTTGAAGTAGGTAAATTTTCTAGACAATGCTTGCCATAAAAAAAACATATGTACAAAAATTTTCACTATGAAATAGTTTATATAAATACATAATATTTTTATTAATATATTATCATTCAAACATAATTCTATAAAACTTTTTTGTTAATCTGAGACATATAGATGAAATAATGAAAGCATAATTAACATAAGCAGTAACGACATATTTTAAAATGATCCCCAAAAAATGTACAAAAAATTTATATAGCAAGGTAATATGGGGTATTATTCATAGCAAGGGAATGGGATTTCCTTTTAATGCGAGACATTTTCGAAACCAATTAAAAAGCAGATAAGCAATAAATAAATTACGTAGTCTTGAAAAAGACAATTTTCCTTTCAAAGTGTTATAATACAACCAAAGGTAAATTCAATCAAAAACCTCAACGAAATCGGTAAAACTATAAATAAACAAGGATTTACTGTTACTGTTTTAAACTTTGCCTCTTTTTATTTCATGGAAAAAAAGAGAGGCTTGGCTTGGCTACTCGCACATGAAATGTGTCGGATGTGAACACAGGAATTGGGCATGCCAGCTGATATCGCGTTAGACAAAATAGTTCCATATCTCATTAAATACTTGTCGAATTGTTATAAAATTTTCAGAATAACAAGTCAAAGGTTCAAGGATCATTCTTCACTAAAAATCAGAAAATCGACATTTTTATCGATTTTCCGTAATTTTGAGGTACCGAGTCCCCTTAAACATTTATTTTTAATAGTATTTTTCAACCATTTATTTCGCAATAAACAAAAATAAAATTTTATCTTCATGAAGATCTCAAAAAAAATCAGCTTTTAAATATATGTTGCGGCATTTTCAGAAGTTCTGATTAAAAAAATAAGTTAATTGCTGCCTAAAATAAAACAGAAAAAAAATTTCCATCACGTGATTATATGAAATAAAATAAATAGGGCATGTAATATTTTTTAAACAATAAATGCAAGATACATTTTTTCTTGATAGTTTGCAATATCAAAATTATTAATTCAATTAAAGAATTAAAATAAATAAAAAATACAAAATAAAAATATATTACAAAAGTGTTATAGTTAAAACTGGAAAAGAATTTTTAGGAAAGCACCAAACGATAATCTGAGAGAAATTAGTTATTTTAAAGTAAGAAATCTTAAACGAACTTGAAAATGATGTCATTTCAAAGAAACGACGAACAATAAGCAATTGATATTAAATAGAAGTAAAATATTTTTCCATTCGTTTTTTTTTAAACAATAAGACATGTTTTGAATTGTTACTTTTACTTATGCGAAGAAGATATTTTACGCAAATCAAAGAATTCGCCTTCATGATTATAAATTATCTCCACATTTTAATGAATCATGCGAAATAAAAATGCATCTGCTCTCAACAGAGCATACGTAAAAATTAATAATGCAAAATTTGTAAAATCAGATAAAAACAATATTTACCCGTATATTTCGGAGATATCAAAATTTTCTAACCAAAACAATATGTTCTCACGGGAGAAAAATAAATCAACTATTATTCCAAATTAAACATATAAAAATGTCATTTTAGGCACGTGTCTGCATAAAATGAAACAAATATGAAACATAATATTTTTGGAAAATAAATGGATGGAAACGTTTTCAATGATATTTTACTTTACATATGTTACTAATCCAATTAAACAGTTTTATTTAAGGAAAATATGGCTTAACATCTACATGGTATCTTCTGTAATCGAAGCCCAATAGCTATTTTCTTAATTTTTTTGGAGATACATACATCTCCTAACAAATGGTCTAAGTGAAATATAAAATTAGTAGATTGCGGGAAAAATGCTGATGAATTAAACGTTTAAATATATTATCTCCTCTAAGAATCATATTTAGCAAAATAATCTAGAGACAATAAGTCCTTAAAATAAAAAAAAGTGATATTCCAATCAACTAATTCAATCATCAAAGATGATCGATTTATGACAATTTCAATATAACTATTCGATAAAAACTGGCAATTTTAGATCACTTTATCAGTATCTCAAAGAAGCCAATCAGGGTTACTCCAGAATAATTGGACTAGATTATGAAAACGATGATAGTTCTAAACTTTCAATATTCAGAACTGAATAATTCATCCAGATTTGATCACAGAAGATTGAATTTTTTATTTTTTTAGAAATTGAAATATTAAGAATATTTTAGAGAATATAAATCTATAGGACCAAAAGAATTTAAACCATAATTTTTTGAAATTATTTATACACCAAAAAAATAAATAAAATATTATTGAAAGCATTTATATACATCTAAAAATAAAATTAAAAACTGAATGTTTCATTTAATCTGTGAAACGTTTGTTAAATAATTCCTTGAGATATTATGAATTATAAAAAAATATATAAGGTTTCAATTTCTGTAGTTAACGTAAAACTTCAATGTTGGACTACTCTGCTTTCATTTCGTAGTTTTATTTAAATACATGCTTGGATTGAGTAAAGAAGTCTTTATATTAATTGAAGTTTCATGATTTCCACTTTAATTTAAAACTGAATTTTACTTGCACTGATAGAAATTCAGAGAGAGATCAGGACTGCTTAAGGACTACTATATGACTATCGAAATTTGAAGCTTAAAAGTATTTTGCTGAAAAAATTATGAGATCAAGTTATATAAAAAAATTGATTGAACCCTTTACCCGGCATTAATATTGGTGAACGACTGGTTGCCAAAGGCTTCTAGTTAGCAAAAAAAAATGACCATTGAACTAAAATATAAGTTTGGGGAGCTAGTCACTTGATTCTTCTCGAAATAAGCATGCACAACACGAGTCACATGACTCGTGGGGAATCTTAGTGCAAAAGTGTCATTTTTGGATGTATAATGCAAATATTTGCCTGCTAACCATGGTGTCGCTCAATCTTTCAATTCCCGGCATTAGTTGTAATCGGCATAGCTTGAAGATTTTTTTTTCTTTTGGAAACTAAACATTACATATTAAGCGTGACATAAATAGCCGTTTGTGTTGATTTTAGTCCTTTTACTATAATTTGTTTTTTATTTAACTAAAAGTGGTTATATTTATTTATAAAAATATTTTAAATCTTATTTATTTAAAAAAAACTAGCAATTTTTACATTATATACTCTATTATTTTTTGTCGTCTCAAACAGATCAATTAAGAAAAACAGGATTTTAAAATTAACCCAAATCTTTCTCAAAATACTGTGTGCATGCAAATATTAATACTATCCACACTATTCGAGATAGAAATTATAAAAAATGCTATATATTAGTGACTTATTTTGTAATGGTTATTAAGTATTGCAATTATTTTTTAAGTATCAAAACTATAAGGAAAATTTTTCAAATACCAATTATCTGTTGAGTGTTTGTACAAAACGAAATACTTCTAAAAAATTCTTTAATATCCGAATTCAAAATTTAAGAATTCTTCACAGATTATTTGAATATTTTCGAAAAGCGAATGCTTAATTATGGTAATTCTGGCATTTATTTTGAAAACTATTTTATTTAAGTAATTTTAGTGAAAGGAATCAAACAATATTTGTTAATTTAATTCAAAATTACCTTATTACTATTGGTATATAGATATAAATTTAATTTGAAAAAAAGGAAATTATTTAATAATCGTAAATACATTCATGTGTACTAGTTTTATAAACCTTTCGATGAGCACCATATTTAAATCATTTTCTATTTATAATAAAAATCACAATCCCTCAATAATAGATAGTTAACAAAACATCGTTCACGGTATGATAGAATTCACGTATTTATAATAAAAAAAGACAACATTTTGGAAATAAGGAACTTTATTTGTCTTAAAATCATAATTATTAAACGTTCAATAATATTTTTATATATTCTTGCACTGGTGAAAACAAATCACGCCAAGCTTGCAGTCAAGCACGAACAACATATTCGAGATTAAAATAAAATAAACAGCAAAATATAAGGTAATTATATCTGGTTAAATACATCTTAATAGAAAATTAAATACAGTAACTAATTGAAACCATAAATATTATTCAGTCAACAAAATCCTTAAGTGATTCGAGTTATGAAGTTTCAAAGCAATTTAAAATGGATGTAAATAGTTCGTACTTTTTCTATCTAACTGAAATGACACAGGGTTGTGATTTGAAGCTTTCGTTGAATTTAATTGCACCAAAGTGAAACATTTCTTTAAAATTTGATAGATAAAAACGAGAAATATGCTGCTATTGAAATATACTAAAGAACGGAAAAATCGGTTCAGCAATTCAAACCGTAAGTTACGCGATTTTTATTTTGTCTTTCACTTGAATAGAGTTGCAGTCCCTCAACTCAATAATTCAATTCCATGAAAAAGAAAATTTAGACATGAATCAAAAGCTATAATATCATGGAATAGATTTTTGTGGGGGATTAGTCAAACATTTCCTACAGAAAACCGTTTTAACGATTTCTTAGAAAAAGCATGCATAAAAAAATTGGCTTTTTTTATAAGAAAAAGATTAATTCAGCAACTGAATATTTTCGATTTAAAATTAGATAATAATCCTTGAAGCACGTATTTTAAAATAAATACAATCATTTCTAGTTGCATAGTAAATCCTGGAAATAAAGTCTTCAAGGAGCCCATAGTTTTTAAGGTATGAAGACGGAACCCGAGTTTCTCCCTTCTTCCAACATTCTTCCACGACGCCGATTTGGTATTTTTCAGCGAAGAATTTAATACGCAACTTATTCTATAGCTTTAAATCCCCCCCGTTCCAATACCATGACTTTGCGAGGGAATAAAGCCGCCCTTTTTTCAATCTTCTCATTGCATTTTGATTTATGGTGATATTTGTTCCATTTAAAGACAATTTAAAACTAGTGAGTCGAAGAAATGATAAACTAGCAAATTAGGTTTGTAACAAATCCCTTCCCCTGGGGGGATGCACCTGGAAGTGAGAATGAGATGCTTCCGACATCCGAATGGGTCTCTCCTCCTAGAAGGGTGCACTAATAGGTGGAGGTTAGACTTCTTCCATCGACGCCGTTGCGTACTTCCTACGGGGAATGGTGGCCGTGGATGGCCATTAGAACTCAAACACAATTTCCGCCAGTGTTGTTGTTGCGGCCGTCTGGTCATTTAGCCATAGTGTTTTAAATCCATGTGCCTTCGGGCGAGTTAGAGAGTATAGATATGACTGATTTATTTAATAGATCTAAGGCATTCGACACATTATTATAGATACTTTTAAAGCCGGTTTTACCAGAGGTAAATGCAAATGTTGTTGCTTTTTAGTATTGTTATAATGTTGCACATTTTGGTGCTGACAAAGAAGCAATATATCTCCACAAACTCAAAAGTAATTCTAGTTAAACTTTTGAGTTTTTATTTTACAAAATATGACAATCAATTTCGATTCCTAATTAAGACGCAATTCATGTTTCCGATTGTGTACATAAAATAATTTCTTGCGTTACTTTATAGTGAATAAACATTCTAAATATACTAGCCATCAATGAAGTACCAATTTATTTTTTACATGTAATAAATTTAAATGCCTAGAAAAATTGTAATTTTCAAATCTTTATATATTTA
Source organism: Argiope argentata (assembly GCA_026289955.1). NCBI lineage: Eukaryota > Metazoa > Arthropoda > Arachnida > Araneae > Araneidae > Argiope > Argiope argentata. The sequence continues at coordinate 68,788 of JAOUZG010047633.1, read as the reverse complement.
TTTTTTATATTCTCACTTTTAGACTAATTGCTCATAAACTAGGGAAATATACCTACTTACACAAACATCCATTTTAAACGACTTTTAAATACATCAAAAATAACTAACTTTTCATTTTGCAGCAAGAAGGGTATATTCGTGTGGGATTTATATTAGCATAATAATCTTTTAAGCTAGCTTATTATTCAGACTATAATCGTAAATTTGATCGAAGCATTAATAATAGGGAAACAGTATGTGCAAAAGCCTCAAATGTATATAAATCAAAAGAAACATTAAAAAGCAATTGAAATAACCGATTCGTTATAAAAAGCAAAAAAATGAGTCTCCGGTTTTGTCCAAATAAAAATGGAGGACAACTATCGAATCGAAAACGTCAAGAATCTCAATAAAATCTGGGATGAATAATATTGAAACCTGCTTTAAAATGCTTTACCTACGACTGCATTTTTTCGGAAGGAGGGGGGGATTCTGAGAAATGTAAATGTTTGTGAATAAGCATTGAATTATCAATCCTTAACCGGATTAAGATAACGTATTTATACTTTTGAGAAAAATTTCATGAAATAGACGATTTTTACCCTGCACAATTTGTTGTGCTTAAATTTAATTGATCTTGCCTCTTTTAAAAAAATAATGTTTCCAAATACAAGGCAACACTTGAGCATAAGGATGAAGTTGCACACAAAAGCCACTTGTGTATTTCGCAGAAACATTCACCTCACCCTGGATATCAACACGAACAGGAATCGACGATAATAAACTATCAGTCATTATATTGGGGAGTATGGTGTAGAAATTATATTTTAAATATGAACGGATTAGCTTTATTTAAGCTAGTGACAGATTCTAGAGAGCAAGAGTAGTAGCTACTTTTAAAATCGTACTTCTCACGAATTTAAAGGGTAGTTAAATGGTAATTAATTTTGAATTAAACGCCGATAAAGTTTAGCGTTTGTCTGTATCCTCTGCTTTAGAATAATATTTAGCAAAATATTCTTGGGACACTAATGTTTTAAAAGAAGTTTAGCAATCCAATCAATTAAACAGCTATGAAAACTTACTGAATTAAATAAAATTCGATTATCTATATTCAATAAAACAGGCAATCATAGATCACTTCATTGACCACCTTAAAGACGATGATCCAACCAGCACTTAGTTTTTCTCAAGATCGAATGTACTATGATTATGAGAATGATGATTATTCTAAACTATTTTATTAAAAAATTATGAATCGATCAGAAACAATATAAGAAAAATAATTTTTTAAGTGTCAAAGTATCCAGAATATTTAGTAGATTGCGATTCCTTTTGATCAAAAGACTGCATAAAATTTACATTCAAATATTTTTTAGTATATTAAGAGACCAAGAATTATAAAGGTAGGTAGTAATTAAATCGTTTAAATACTTTTGATAGTAAAATTTAAAAAAAACTAATCTTGTAAGGAATATGAGAAATTATTGAATTCTTTGATGTATTACATTAAAAAAATTCGGTAGAGCGAGCTATTTTTATATTAATTGCCAATTAATCGGTTGCCCATTAAAATTGAGTTCACTGGAAACGAGGTGCATAGTGCGATGATCGGAATGGTTTAAGGTCCCGCATGATAATATGTGAACGAATTATTGGAGTGTTAAAATGCGATAGTTCTAAATATTTTACTGCAGAATCTATATATAGAGATAAGTTATATGAAATATTTATTTGAACATTTTAGCCAGCATTAATAGAAAAATAGCTTGTCGCTAAAAGGCGGCTGGTAATTAATAAAGACAACATCATCGCTAAATGTCAGTTTGTAAAAGCCAACCAAGAGAAGCGGATGGTTTCCTCTACGATCGTACAAATATATTATTTTAATCAAAAAAATCTTTCAGAATTATTACTTGAATTAAGAATTTAAATAATCTAATTTCTGTAAATCAGATACAATTATTAATTGATATCTGAAATAAATCCTTAATTTTAACATTGGATATAATTCAGATATTCCTCTTTATATTAAGATGCACCAGGTCATTTTCCTGTACGTTTATTTCCAGAGAAGGGGACAATATCTTGCAACATTTTATGCTTATACCTATTTTGTTAAGTTTTACTTCAGAATCTTTCCACGCCTTTCTTTTTCCCGGTATTCCCATTTTCTTCGATGGTATGCAAACATTTTTCTAAGTATAATTATTTCAAAAGTTTATGGAGCTCATTAACTTCAATATATTAATTATCCAAGGATCATTTTTGTAAAATGTCAATCCTTTTCATATACTGGAAGGGCAAATTATAAGAAAAATGGTTGATGGTCGATTAGCCAGTAGTCTTTAATTACTCATCTCAAATCTCAATTTCATAATTAGTTACATTTTTCTATTCCTTTAAATCTTTCAAAAAAGATTTCTAAATCCTTGCTTGTATTTTCTTCGAAGGCTTAAGTCTATTAGTTAAATATATCCAGGTTATCGTAAAAACCTTCCAGAGAAGCCCTCCCTTTCATAACAACCTAAACCCAGCCTAAATTTACAAATCCCCTAGAATATTCTAAGGAGTTGGAAAAAATCATAAATTGCAACAGTATCAAAATCGTGCCCCTCTAACATGCGACTTAATCAAATCCACAATAGAACGCTCAAATTTTATTCTAATTGACAGTAACACATGCAAAGATCCGAATTCTACATTTGCTTCCCCATGTGAGCCAACACATTGCCCGGTATTTTCCACTGCTTTGCAGGGAAGCATTGATTTTAAGTCTTTCAAATCAGTTCATGAAAATGAGCAATAAAACCGCGATTTCATTGTATTGACCAAATTTAAAATTTACATGCTACAATATTAAGTCATTACATGCTACATAAAGAGAAATGCTGACCTTTTTTTTCTCCATTCTTTAAAAAAATCATTTTTAATCAAACATTGTTAATCTTAACATTTACCCTTTTAATGCGGCGAGATTATTCTATACTTACATAGAATAATCTCGTATTACCTTTAGGATTATTCTATAGTTACAGGTCACTTTAAAAATTTCCTTTTTTAAACCTTTTAATAACACCCAATAATTTTATATGAATGTAAATATTTTCTCTATATTTAAAAAATAGACATTTAAATTTTGAAAGAAAGTTTCTAGATTTTTTTCTGTTTTAAATATAAATGAAAAGGAATAAAAATAAGTCCAAATAAGAGAAACCTTTATAACAATAGAAAAGTTTAAAAATGAAGGCTTGGTTTGAATTTAAAATGGATACAAAATAAAATTTTATAAAATGCAAATGATTTTTCGAATGTTTAAGGTTGTTAGTTAGACTTAGAATAAACTTTCCAACAAATAAGCAAAATTTTATAGAAGAAAGATCGCCGGTTGCATCACGAAGGTTTGGAAACCAGAGATTGAATGTCGAAGAAGATCAGAAACCAAGTTAAGGTTTCTTTTGTACTGATAGAAAAAGTATTTACCAGCAATATATAATATGGCGTCGTTAATTTCCAATTGAAATAATTTAGGGTTAAAACATTGTTATTTCGATGAATGGAATAAATTTAATTCAGAACATTGTCTAAGCTAGTAAAATACGGAGATTATTCGCTCTTAAAATCTAAGTGAGGCTTTGAAATTCAGTATAATTTTCCATTTAGATATAAATACAGAATGAAAATATAAAATTAAAATTCAAGCACTAAATATATTTTATTGGCACATTTTCTAATAATTCCATAAATTGTGCCATGAATAAAAAATTAATACCGAGGTCATTTCCTTTCTTTTTCTTTATGATTATTTACAAGTCTTTCTTTGAAATCAACTAGATGATAGAAAGCCGAATGAATTATTCAAGTGCAAATCCTGAAAATTTTGAAGTATTATAATGCATGACATCTTACCTGTCCAGATATGGACTCATCGGCCCAGTGAACTCTTTTTTCTCCCTCTTCATCTGAAAGAAAAAAAAAACTATTTTATTCTTCATCTTATATTAGAATGAAAAAAAAAATCGTAATCTAATCGTATAAAAAATACAATTAAAACTTGACAGCAATTTCTATTTATACGCAAGTTTATATTTTTAACTGGCTTAAATACAAATCCTTCAAAAGCATGCAGAACGGTATTTTCATTTAGGGAGTTTTAAAACTATATCCGAGCATCACAATTTTGAAAACCTATTCGGAGAAAAATTTGTTCCTTTATTTTTATTTAGTTTCTATTTTACCCATTTTAACCACAGACACAATTATTCACGCTCAAAATGCATTTAATGCTTACGTGGAATCTCAATTATGTATTTTTTTACTTCAAAATATATTGAGTTAATAGTTTAGAGGGTAGGATTACAAATGAGTTTTTTTTTAACTGAATATTAATCTTTTATTCAACATGAAGATACGTACATGCAAATATATCATTCAAATATTCATGCAAATATATCCTATTTTATTCAGCTTCAATGTAACTTTATATGCTTCAATTGGAGCTTTATATTCATCGTAAATCTTCAAAATTGTAACTTAAAATAATGGGTTTTTCAAGATTTTACAATGTTTGGTTTTTACTTATAAATTTCAAATTGATTTTGGTCACTAAACTAACATATTCACTTTTTAAGATATTCGTTTTCATATTTAAAGCCAAAAAGTTGTATGTGTAATTCTTAGCTCATAATTATAAGTTACTTCACTAAAGAAAAAGCAATTTTTGTAAAATTGAGGGCGCAATTTTTAATAAGTGAAGAAAATTCCACAGTAGTACATCTTCATTGTGAGCTTTATTGAAATAAAATATTTTAAAATTTACACGTTAATTCATATTGTAATTTTTTTATATACATGATTTTATCCACTATTATATTTTAAAAGTCTTTCATGAACTATTTAACTGATGCATTTCTCGAATCGGTTAAATGCTCCTAATTATACCATGCAGAAATAGGAAAAATTTAATTTTTGATACGAAATTTCCTAACATATTCTTAGACCAATAAAATATTATCTTTAGGCTAGGGATCAAATTCAAATAAGGTTTTTGTCTTCCTTCTTATATTTCCCGTTTTTGATGCCGATTGATGGACAACTGATTTAACTTGCAAAATAGCTTTCTGGATCCGAAAAAGATATTTGTGTAAAATATTCTTCAAAATATTGAAATATTTTTTGGAAAGTTACAGTATTTACTCGATTACAAAGGATAAACGATAATAATATACAAAGTAACAAAAGTATTCTTCAGAATAGGCAGAAAAAGGAAATTGATTTCTTTCGCAAGACAAAACGCATTTTTATATGATTACGTTGAATTAAATTTAGTTTATACCGCCTGCCCAAAGCTATTAAAGGTAGTTCGGAATAAATACTACCAAACTGGAACAAAGCCTTCCAATTTCGGAATGCATCCCATCCTTTAGAACCCGATTCGAATTTGGGACACATTTTCCAAAGCCGAATCATTAGCAACAGAATTAACTCAGCATCTATAGGATAACGGGATGGTCAAATGCCATCTCTAAGTGCCGAAACATGCCTCACTAAGATTCGAAATGAAAAGAGAAAGCACTTAGACACTCTTAACTTATCTTACTCTTTTGTGCACATTCGTTTTATATAGATTCGACGAAATAGCAACACATATTCTGAATAACGTCTTTATTCATAATCGTTACATCGCCGAAATTCCAGAAGAAGAAACTTTACTAAGAGCAATATTAAAAAAATGCTACTATCATCGTCTGTCTCGGTAAAAATATTAATATCTCAATAAAAATTTAGATACTTAATCCACTACCAAGTGAAAAACTAATCAAATTCTCGCAGTAAAAAGATATAAGTTTAACACTTTTTCAACAATAAAAACGAAACTGCTTATTCTTTAATACATCTCTTGTTAAGTATTAGAAAATAAAGCTAAATTTTACCTTTCGACTCTCCACCACTTCTTCGGCTGATCTAGAATAGAAAAAGAAGGAATTGTTTTCAGCAAGTTATACATACAAAAATGCATACTACCCATTTAATAAACAAGCGCAACAGAAATGAGACCAGTGAATTGCAATTTGGATATTTTACGGAAAAACTGGCAATACAAAAAACTAGTAAAATTGGTAAAGCCAATTGATAGATTCCTTAATAGATTTTAATTCTTTGGAATGATACTTGATGTTCTTAACTCGTTCGTAAGGGAGATCGTTATTGCACAATCAAAATTTAAACCCTTTTCAAAAACTAACTTTGCAATCATTTTAGATAAAAAAAATCGTGAAGTATCATTTGCTTAGAATTTCTAAATTTTATACAGAAAATATAAAGTTCCTCACATCCTCAGTAACATGATCTATTCAAATTCTTCTAAAATAATTCTGTTGAGAAATTTTCAAGTTTCAAATGTCTTATACCAGTTTGCATTTCGTTTCTTTGTTTGGAAATACATTCCTTTATTATTTGGTTTGATTTTGCTATCATCGTATACGCATTAACTGTCCTGCTATTATGTAGGGTTATTCTAGATAGTTTTGTTTAATTTTGGAACCGTTCAGTTTGGAAACACGACAATTATTTTGGGAGGTATATCCTAATATATTTTGAATAACCTTCTATTTCTTTCTGAAGCAGTAATGGAAAATTCTGTAAAATGGATTAAGTTATTCTACTCCTAGAGTATCAATTAGACCCATAATCTTTGTATCTACGGAAATTCATTCCTTGAAAAGTAGTTTTACAATTAAATATCCTTTCTAATAAAATAGTTTGTCTTTACGTCCGTTCAAAAATCCACTGAGATATTTCGTACTAATATAAAATTCATACTAATATAAAAAGCAGACATCTTCTCATCTAAACTCTTGTAACATGAATGATTTAGAAAGTGTTAAAAATTGCTAATAATTCACAACTTGTTTTGACGGGAGGCGAACTAATCTATTTGAATTTACCGACCCTAAGTTTTGTTAAGATCCCTGAAGGAAAACTCCCCTCAGGGGCTCACTTACTACAGGTAAGTACGGGTGTCCCAATCCCGAGTTCACAGGGATCTTTACTCCTTTATGGTTTATTCTTCTCTTCGCCTTCTGCTTTTGGCTTTCATTCTTTCTTCTCTTGAGGTTGTGTGAGAGACCTCTCCATGAGAAGCTGTCGCCGCTCTGTTTGCTTCTGTTTTCTCACGGACAGCAAATACCCCTATGTGTTTGCCTTGAGTTTTGACACGTTAAACGGGTGGTGCACTGTGTTCCGCAGTGTATCAATCAGCTGGTAGCTAGCCACCTTAGTGATTAGTCAGCTAGGGATCAAGCGAAGGGGTTACTCCTTGGGCTTGGCGTTAAGGGTGGTCACTATCCCCGGGGGTAACTGAGCTGTTCAGGTTCCGGCTAGCACCAAGTTTAGCGCCGAGGCTGGGTGTGGCCAGAGGGTGGCTGCATTCCCTTGCTGGGCTTATTGGTGCGTGGTACCACCAGGTCTAAATTTCTACCAACGTCGTATGGACAAACCTAAATATGATCCCTTCGGTGGACAACAAATTGTTACAAATATTGTAATGCCATCTATATATTCACTTTTTTAAAATCATGAAAGGAGTTTCGAAGACGATGAAAATTTCGAGACGAATGACAATTTTTCATTCGGTATTTCCTATCTTAGTTAACAAAACAAAAAATGCATCGCTGGTAATGTCGGGGAAGAAAAAAAAACTAAGGAACTTCTTTCTAGAGACTTGCTTGTAGAAGTCCAGTCCCGGAAACAGTCGCAACAACTTGAAGAAATTTCATAATTTCCAAATCATCGTTTCCCCACGTGTTACTTTCAATTTTTCCGAGGTAGTTAAAACCTGTGGAGAATTGTTTAATGTCGAAGCAAAAGATATTTCCAAAGAAGTTAAAAGCCAAGGAGTGAGTCATGCGAGACGTATATTAATATGAAGAGATGACGAACTTAAAAAGACAAAACATTAGAATTTTATATTAGGTTTCCCAAAACTTCCAGAGTATATTAAAGCAGGCTATATGCGTTTTCAGTAAGTCCGTATATACCCAGTCCACTTCGTTATTTCAAACGCCAATGTTTTGGGCATTCTAAAATTTCTTGATGCGGAACAATCACCTGCTGCCGTCGTGCATAAATTAGTCATGACGGAGCTCAATGTACCTTTAGAAAAGTGTGTAAATTGTTTAGGTGCGCATACCTCGTTTTCTATAAACTGCCCAATATGGTTGCTTGAAAAAGAAGTAATTTGTACAAAAGTAAAACAGATGTTTTACTCCTCAACTCGGAAACTTCTTAAATCCCAAATCCCTACAGGCACTATCTATGGTTGTATAGCTCAGACAAAAGTTAAACTCTTAAAATCTTTCTATATATTTTCACGGAGATTGGATTAAAGACACGGATAGTTGGAAACAGATGAATTTATTAGCATCAAGCAACTCGCTGGAGAACAGAATGAAGAACAGCAGAACTCAGCTTTTATACATCTGGAGAGCATTCTTGACTACTCGAGCGAGCTGATTCTCGAATGTTCTAGAATCATCTTGATTTTAGAGAAATAATATGAGCAATTTTAAATTAAAAATCCAGTCATTGGACAAAATGCGCTGGTCGGGAATCAAACCAGAGACCAACGGGTTAACAGTCCAATGTTCTGCCAATCTAACCATGGTGAATCATAACATTCTTTTTCCAGCAGTGCTTCCCCTAATAAAAAGAACAGCGTCCCGCTGTCATTCAGTTTTTTTCTGAAGCGTGTCATAGGTACTTTTTAATCTTCCCATGTATTTGTGTTCTTTTCCGGAGGAACTATATCCTGGCTTGTTTTGTCTTCTATCTCAATCTGCTTAGTCGGATTATTATATGATTTCATACGTAACAAATGGACAACATCTTTCGATTTTCTTCGGGAGGCAAGATCAAAATCTTTAACCTCATAGGTCACATCTGATAGACGAGGTAACACCTGATATGGTCCAAAATATCTTCTTAAAGGCTTCTCTGAAAGGCCACTGGAGTATAGACCCATACTAGATCTCCAGGAGCATAAGATACCATTCAGTGTTTGGAGTCGTAGCGCAGACGGTTTGTATCTTGAGCTTTCAAAGTACGCACTCGGGCTAGTTGTATTGATTCTTCAACTCTGGGAATAATTTGCTTAAGTAATCATCATCCACAGCATCTGAACAGAATGGTAACAGTGTCTCTCGTCATTTCGGCTTTTTAGTACTGGTGAGGAATAAAAGAGTTCTTGACTTTTTAAACTGTATTTTTATTCACAACCATACTAACACAAAATAATGAAACATTTCTTAAGAGGAGATCACAGAGAAGAATAATGTTGATCACAGAGAAGGCACAAAATTATTACCAACATAAACAATGATTCAAAAAAGATAACATTTTAAATTTCTTCATGTAGCTGCTCTCTTATTGGCCAGTGTACGGCACCGGCGCAGTAAGGTGCTCCGCACTCATTTACACGAGCAGCGCCGCCACAGGTAGCCCCCCACCAGCGATAGCGAGATCTCAGCTATACCTGGGGTTAAATTTCACTTTACGGCCGCTGCGTGTAGTTACTTCTGGTCTCTCGGGTTTCCCATGACTCTTCTCTGTTGGCGAACTAGGATCCAAAGGTTTTCTTTCCTGATTCAATGGTTCCATTCCAGGCGTTGCTACTCTTTCGGCATCTGTCTTGTCAATGCTATCCGTGAGCTCTTTCAAGATGTATGCTGGCTTTAAACGGTCAATATTAATAGCAACCCGTTTGTCGTGCCTTAAAATCTTGAATACCTTTTCGCCACGTTCAATGACTTTAAATGGTCCTTCGTAAGGAGCTTGTAAACCCTTTTTCAAAGTATCGGTTCGCAGGAACACATGGGTGCAAGAAACCAAATCCTTGCTTACAAAAATTGGATGCTGCCCATGCTGTCGAGACGCTCTTGGTGCTAGACGCTGCATAGTCTACTTGAGTCTGCCCACGTAAGTAGCGGGGTCAGCGACATTCTTAGAAGGATAAAAAAATTCTCCCGGTAGACGCAAGGTGGTTCCATACAGCATTTCTGCCGTTGATGCCTGGAGGTCTTCCTTCCATGCTGTCCGGAATCCCAGAAGTACCGTTGGCAGCACAGTGGTCCACCGATGATTTCCATGGGCTTTAATTGCTTCCTTTAACTGCCGGTGGAATCTCTCTACTTGGCCATTTGCTGCTGGATGGTAAGCAGTAGTTCGAATCCTCTCGGTACCCAAAAACTTCATCAGAGCATGAAAAAGAGACGATTCGAACTGTTTACCCTGATCTGTTGTCAATCTGATAGGGGTACCAAATCTAGAAATCCAGCCAGCGTAAAAGGTTTTTGCCACGTCTTCTGCCGAGATCTCCACCAACGGATATGCCTCAGGCCACTTCGAAAATCGGTCCACACATGTGAGGCAATACTGGAAACCCTCCGACTGAGGAAGAGGTCCTACTATATCGATATGTACATGCTCAAAGCGGGAACTGGCAGGTCCAAAATCTCCAATCTTGCTCTTCGTATGGCGTGACACCTTTGATCTCTGACACTGCAGACATGAACGAGTCCATAGTGCAATATCTTGTTTCATCGAAGGCCACACATATCGTTCAGCTATCAACTTAACCGAGGCTTTTACTCCAGGATGGGAAAGGGAATGTAGGCTTCCGAAAATATCCAGTCTGAAAATCTCAGGTACAAACGGACGAATACCATTTGATGAGACGTCACACTGAAGCATCACTGGAGGCTGTCCAATAGGTAAAGGCTGCAGTTTAAGCGAAGTGGAAACACTTCCGGACAATATGGCGAGTAATTCAGGATCTTTCGGCTGTTCCTCGGCCATCTTTAGAAAATCCACTGCAGCAGGGGTGCTGATCGTTGCAATATGGATGCGAGATAAAGCATCGGCCACCACGTTGTCAGCTCCCTTCAGGTAACGTATGTCTGTTGTGAATTGACCTATTAAGTCCAAATGCCGTATTTGTCGGGGAGAAAACTTATCCTCTTTCTGCTTAAAAGCATAAATGAGAGGTTTATGGTCCGTAAATAACGTAAAATTGCGTCCTTCCACCATGTACCGAAAATACTTTATAGCCATGTAGGCTGCCAAAAGCTCCCTATCATACGCACTATATTTACGTTGTGCTGGAGACAAGGTCTTTGAATAGAAGGAAAGTGGCTGCCATCCTTCTTTCAGTTGCTGATGAAGAGCAGCCCCAATGGCGGTATCAGATGCATCGACAACAATAGCAATGGGTGCATTTGTTGCTGGGTGAGACAAAACTGTAGATTCGGTCAGCTTTTGCTTACATAACTCAAATGCACTGCCGGCTTCCTCTGACCATACTATAGGTGTACAGTCGTTCTTTTTGGCACCTTTTAGGTAGGCGTTTAACACTGCCTGAATTCTTGCAGCTTGAGGTATAAAACGTCGATAAAAATTATACATAGCGAGAAAGTGACGAAGTTCCCTCACCGTAACTGGTTTTGGAAAATTCACAATCGCAGCAACTCTATCATGCAGAGGAGAAATACCTTTTTCAGACACGACATGGCCAAGAAATTTCACCGAACTCTCTCCCAGCACACACTTTGAGGCATTCAGGACCACACCAAACTATTCGAATCGCTGGAACACCAGTTTCAGATGTTGAAAGTGCTGTTCTTCATCTTCCGACGCAACTAAAACGTCATCAAAGTATGGCACACAGAAATCGATGCCTCTCAAAACTTGATGAATGAACCTTTGAAATGTAGCAGCTGCATTTGAAAGTCCAAAAGGCATGTAGAGGAATTCAAACAAACCAAAGGGAGTAACTACAGCTGTTTTTGGCACATCCTCTTCTTGTACTGGGATCTGGTGGTACTCTTTTGCCAGATCTAGAGTTGAAAATATTCTCTTCTTCTCCAAAACCTGCAAACAGTCCTGTATGTGAGGTACTGGGTATCGATCTGGAACTGTAGCAGCATTCAATTTCCTATAATCGCCGCAAGGACGCCAATCACCATTTTTTTTAGGCACCATGTGTAGCGGAGAGGCCCAACAACTGTTCGACGGCCTGCATATTCCGGCTTCAACTAGGTATTGAAATTCCTGCTTTGCTGATTTTAACTTGTCCGGGGGCAGTCGTCTTGGTTTTGCGAAAACTGGGGGACCAGTTGTTTGTATTGAATGCTTAACATCATGCTTCACTTTTCTTGGAACAGCAATCGCTTGTGTGAGAGTAGGAAACTCCATAAGCAGTTGGTGAAATTTGGTGTTGCCATTCATTGCTTTAATTCCGAGATTACTCGCTTGCTGCACTGTTCCTTGAATTTGCAATTTAGTCAATGAGTCCACCAAGCATCCCTGACGGAAATCAACCTGCAATCCATAGTGTTGAAGAAAATCAGATCCTATAATTGGCTGCGAGACTGCGGCAATAATGAAAGACCATCGAAACACTCTTCTTAGACCAAGATCAAGGGTTAATAGTTGCTGCCCATAAGTCTCAATCGCAGTTCCATTTGCTGCGAAAAGTTGAAGAGTGGCAAGGTGACATTGCTTTGATGCTGCAGATCGCGGAATCACAGAAACATCTGCTCCTGTATCAATCAGAAATTTTATCTTCGACGTTTTATCTGATAAATACAATCGATTGATCACCATTTTGCCGCCACTCGTTTCTTCGAGCGACGGCCGCTCTAGTTTTCCGTCTGGTAGGAACATGGTTTGGTGCATCTTGTTGCCCGCTCTTTGAAGCGCCGATGATACCAGCAATGTTCCCGGTTACCAGAGTTTCTGCTAGCCGATCGCCGACGAAAGTTCTTCTCATTTCTTCTGTCGTTGTATCGCCCACGGGTTTCGAGACGAGAAAGACGTGTCGAAATTTCCCTTATCATCGCTTTAAGGTCTGAATCTTCCGATTCCAATATTTGTATTGATGCATTACCTGCTGCTGCCATGATTCCATCTGCCATTTCTGCCAGTCTTCCTAACTCATCATTCGATATAGCTAGTATCTGCTGTACATGAGTAGGCAATCGCTGAAGAAAAAGGGACTTAAGCAAGTCGTCACTGATTTGACTTCCGGCCTTGCTCCGCATCTCCAGTAAAAGACGAGAGGGTTTTCGATCTCCAAGTTGCATTCCAGAAATTAGATCACGAAAACGCTGCTCTTCGGAATCTGCATATTGCGCACAAAGTCGAGATCTTAGTGCCGTATAAGGATTTTCTACCGGCGGGCTCAAGATAATATCTCCAACAATTGCCAGCTCTTCAGGTTGTAATGCCGATATTACATGGTGAAACTTCGTTATCTCCACTGTAATTCCAGCAAGCGCAAACTGACTCTCCATTTGTCGGAACCAAATCTCCGGATTCGCTCTCCAGAAAGGCGGTACCTTTATCGCTATCCGAGCAACGTTGGTTGCCGTTGCACTCTCTTCTTCTGACATCTCCGTCGTAAAATATATGCTGCTACTACGTTAACGTTCAAATTCTCCGGGTCACCACTTTAGTACTGGTGAGGAATAAAAGAGTTCTTGACTTTTTAAACTGTATTTTTATTCACAACCATACTAACACAAAATAATGAAACATTTCTTAAGAGGAGATCACAGAGAAGATTTGGATTTGGATTTGAATTTCTGGCGCAAGATCCTGATATAGAATATACTGCGCCGAAACAGTGTAAGATTCCTCCATCAAGCTAAAATTAGTTTTGTATTGTAAAAATGTAATTGGCTGTGTTCAAACTACTTAAATGATAAAAAAATGAAAGTTATTAAAAACCAGACTATATTTCATGTAAAATTCCCACATCTTTAATATATAAGAAAATGTTTGGGTGATGATTCTCACCCAATAAAAAATCCAAATTAAAATGGTTGGATTTAAAATGGTTACGTCGAAGGTCAATAAAGCGGGTGCATTCTATCAAAATGTGACGAACAGTTAACATAACGCCACAATCATCACACATTGGGGGAGGCTCGGAAAAAAGTAAAAATCTATGTGTCAGGCGAGTGTGACCAATACGTAGTCGGGATAAAATGACATCATAGCGTCTACTTAGTTTTGAAGACCAGTTGGCCAATTGTGGTTTAATAAAATGGAGCTTGTTGTTAGTCTCCATGTCCCATTGATTTTGCCATTGGCGATAGCACCAACGAATTATAGTTGTGCGCATATCTTTATAAGAAAGACGTTGGGGCAAAATGACGCTCGCTGACTTAGCTGCTGTATCGGCGATTTCATTTCCAGAAATACCCATATGCGATGGGATCCAGGAAAGCAAAACTCTAATATTTTTCCCACATAGAAGGCGGTATATCTTCTTCACTTCCTGTAGAAGCGGATGATCAAGAGATGACGAGTTTAAAGCTTGCAGAGCACTCAGAGAATCTGTGTAAATAACAGATTTATGGATCTGTTGTTCATCAATATATTTAAGGGCTAAGTAAATAGCAGTTAATTCAGAGGTAAAAACAGAAGTAAAAGGATGAAGTTTATAACTTATAATGCGATGACCATGGACAAATGCGCAACCCACATGATCAGATGACTTAGAACCATCCGTAAAAATGGGTTCATAAGAGCAATAAAATTCCCGATGGTGTTTATAAAGTGAAATAAAAACCCTGCTATCAGTGTCCGATTTTCTAAATTGTTTGAAAGGGTCTTCGTAGTGCAATTTATTTTCTATCCATGGAGCTGAATTCAGATTATCATCCGCGTATATCCGTATATCACTAAAATCATTTGGTAATATTCTTCGAATACGCAATCCCAAATGAGGTATGTATAATTTGCGGGAATTAAACAAACGGTCGTCAACCTCATTCCGGATTTTCTCATGAAGAGGATGTCGTTTATTGGATAAAATACGGTAAAAATAAAATAATGATAGCTTCGTTCTTCTATTCGACAAAGGAGGCTCAAACACCTCAGCACACAAACTAGCTACTGGTGAAGTCCTGAATGCTCCAATGCATAGTCGGAGAGCCTGATGATGGACAACGTTCAAACGTTTGAGGTAAGATTGTCTAGCAGAGCCATAAATAACACATCCATAATCGATTGTTGATCGAATGATACCGCGGTAGACTCTAAGCAAGCACGTTCGATCGGCACCCCAAGAAGTATTGGATAAAACTCTCAGAATGTTTAATGACTTCAGACATTTACTCCTCAAATATGCAATGTGCGATAGGAAAGTCAGTCTTTTATCAAAAATTACTCCTAGAAATTTGTGTTGATCCTGAATGGAAATTGGACTACCACTCAAAAACAACTCTGGCTCCGGATGAAGAGGCCGTTTGCAGAAGTGCATAGCGACTGTTTTCTGAGAGGAAAATGTGAAGCCGTGCTTGTCTGACCAATCTACAATGTTATTTATCGCTTTCTGAAGCTGTCTTTCAATGTATCGCATGTCTCGGGCGTGGCATGAAATTTGCATATCATCTACATATAGCGTCCTGCTAACAGTTGCTGGTATAACAGATAAAATAGGGTTAAGAGCCAATACAAATAGCGTCACACTTAAAATGCAGCCTTGTGGAACCCCTTCTTCCTGACTAAAAACATTGGAATAGGTATTACCAAGCCGCACTTTAAAATATCTATGGTGTAAAAAATTTTGAATAAAAAGGGGCAACTGCCCTCTAAAATTGAGGTCGTAAAGATTTTTCATAATTCCGTATCTCCATGTTCGATCATATGCTTTATCTATGTCGAAAAACACCGATACCAAATGGTTCCTTTTTATAAAGGCAGTACGAATATCCGTTTCCAAAGCTAAAAGATTATCAACTGTTGAACGATTCTTTCGGAAACCACTTTGGAAAGGAGAAATAAATTCATTTTCCTCCAGTATATGAACGAGGCGTGCGTTTACCATTTTTTCGAAGACCTTACACAAGCAGCTGGTCAGAGCTATTGGTCTATAGTTAGATGGTTCATGAGGATCCTTTCCAGGCTTTGGTACAGGAATTATTATAGCAAATTTCCATTTATCAGGAAACACATGCTCCCTCCAAATTCTGTTATATAGGAACAGAAGATTTTGGAGGGATCTATCTGGTAAATGTTGTAGCATTGAATAGGTAATTCCATCCGGTCCCGGTGCTGTTTGTTTCGTGACAGATAATGCTCTGCGCAATTCCAATATATTAAAATCGGCATTATATGAGAGGTGCCTTTTCGTTTTAAAGCGTAATTTGATCCTTTCTTGGCGTTTTTTGTGCGTAAGAAAAGGTTCCTTGTAATTACTCGATGAACACACAGAGGCAAAAGCCTCTGCAAGAGCATCAGCCATTTCCTGTATACTGGAAATGTCTTTCCCATTCTTTTTAAGGCAAGAAATGGAATGATCAGGATATATACTGCAAACTTTCCGAATGCTGGTCCACATATATTTGGAAGTCACAGAAGAATTTATACCTGATACGAATTTGATCCAATAAGTCCTTTGACTTTGCCGCTTAACTCGTCTTGCTATAGATTTGGCTTTTTGAAAAAGAATTAAATGAGTTGTTGTAGGTCGCCGCCTAAAAACATTCCAGGCCTTTTTAAGATCTTTTTGTGCTTTTGTACAATCTGGGTTCCACCATGGTTTTTTATATTTGATTTTTCCTGACCCCGATTTTGGGATAGAAGCATCTGCAGCTTTTATAATAGTGTCAGTTATAGAATTTACAACGCTATTTAAATCCCCATTCTCAACCATATTCCGTGTTATCAGAGCCCTTGAAGTAAAGTCTATCCAGTCAGCTTTTTGAAAAACGTATCGTGGTAGACGTGAATGATTTACATCATTTCCAGTTAATTTATCTAAAAATATGGGAAAATGGTCACTATCGAGCAAGTCAGTTCCTACTCTAAAATTCAAGTACGGAGCTAAAGAGGGTGAACATATAGCGATATCTAGCGAATGAAAGGTTTTGCTCCTGTGATGAAAATATGTTTCTTCTCCATTATTGAGCAGGCACAATGAACAGTTATTAATAAACTCTTCAATCAGCTTCCCACGAGGATTAACATCTTCGCTTCCCCAGAGAGGATTATGACCATTTAGATCACCAATTATGATGAAAGGAGATGGTAATTCCTCCACTAAGGCATTTAGATCTCTTAATTCAACCGGAGTACTGGGTGGCAAGTAGAGACAACATATTGTCGTCAAAGAAGGGTTCAAGACTCGAACAGCCACAGCTTGCAAATTTGTATGTAATGGAATGACAGACGAGGGTGCATTATGGGATACCAGGAGGGCAACACCTCCAGTAGCTCGCTCAGATTCATTATCCCTTCGTATAATGCTATAATGTCTTACTTTCATAGAGTCGGAAGGTTTCAAATAAGTTTCTTGCAGAGCTATACAAATCGGATGGGTTTCATTAATTAAGTCTTTAATCTGAGTTGTCTTAGTACGGAAACCACGGCAGTTCCAGGATACAAAATTGGCCATCAAGATTGGGTTTTGTCTGGAGGTTTTTTCTTTTTATCCCCACCTGATTGATTTTTAGAGGTTGTCGGATCTAGCTCCATATCGGAGAATTCAGAAGACGATGTATGAGTTTTTAAGAAATCCTTTGCTACAAGGTGTCGATTCATTAGAGCTTTCTTTTTTGTTCTTTGCTTTGCATGTATTTGTATTGGTTTATGAGAAGATGAAGTGGAAATTTTTTCTTTACTACTACGATGGCGCTTGGTGATTTTATTTGTTGCAGGGCAATTGGATGACTGGGAAGAAACAGTGGAAACCCCTGGTGATTTTGTCCTTTGTTTTAAAACTGTACTAGTCGGTGATAACTGAGTAATGCGAGAATCTGTTTGAGTACTACTGCATATTAGTGTTGTTTTAAGTGCACCAGAGTAAGCTATACCAACTTTTGGAGTTCTTTCATTGATTAATTTTCTCGCTTCTGCGAAGGATACGTTTTTCCGTATTTTCGTGGATATTACCTCTTTCTCAAGAGTCCATTTAGGGCAAGACTTTGAGAAAGCAGTATGAAGCCCAGAGCAATTGACACATTTCATGGTATCTGAATTACAGTTATTTACGTCATGTCCAGGTTCAGCACATTTCGCACACATAGTGGTTTTACTACGACATGCTTGCTGTGAATGTCCGTACCTTTGACATTTAAAACACCTGAGAGGGTTAGGTATGTAAGGCCGGATTCTACAAATTTGGTATCCCGCTTTGATGGATTTTGGTAGGACTGGTGTTTGGAAAGTTAAGACGATGTGCTTCGTTGGTATAAACTGACCGTCACGTCGGATGTTAATACGACGCGCGGCGCATACTTGCTGGTCAGAAAATTCTGTCACGAGATCTCCCTCAGGCAAGTCGATGAGATCTGGCTCAGAGATAACACCACGTGAAAAATTTAAAGTTTTATGCAAAGATGTTTGAATCGGAAAATCTCCCAATTTGGTAAGTTTGCTGATTAAAACAGCTTGTTTTTCTGAAGTCTGCAACAAAAGGTCGCCAGAGCGTAATTTTTTTATGTTTTGTACTTCACCAATTGTCGATTGTATTAATTTGTTTACAAGGAAAGGAGAAACTCTATGAAATGTGTTTTGAGTGCTAATAATCATGAAACGAGAATTAGATGATGCTTCAGTGACGTGAGAAAAAAAACCCATATGACATTGAGAGTGATTCGGGTCCGGCGGCATCGCCCACCACGGAGCCCAACAAGGGATGGTAGTTGCCGGCTCTGGAAATTCTCCAACCTCGGTACTTGCCATAATGCTGACCAGAACCTATACGCTGGGAGTCACCCCCGGGGACAGTGACCACCCTTAACGCCAAGCCCAAGGAGTGACCCCTTCGCTTGATCCTCTTAAGTATACCAGACATGCGACTAGAATACCAGCCGATTGATGCATCGGGGACCTAAATGCACCACCCGTCTAAAGGGTCGCCACGCACGGCCAACACGTGGGGTTTTTAGCTGTCCATGAGAAGCAAAAAGCAAACAGAGCGGCCACAGCTTCTCATGGAGAGCTCCCTCGCTTGCCGTCGAGGGTTAGAAAATAAAGTAAACAGCAGAAGGCGTAGAGGAGAATAAATTGAAAGGGAGTATAGATCCCTGGGTACCTCGGGTTTGGGACACCCGTACTCACCTCAAGTAGGTGAGCCCCTGAGGGGATCACAGAGAAGAATAATGTTGATCACAGAGAAGGCACAAAATTATTACCAACATAAACAATGATTCAAAAAAGATAACATTTTAAATTTCTTCATGTAGCTGCTCTCTTATTGGCCAGTGTACGGCGCCGGCGCAGTAAGGTGCTCCGCACTCATTTACACGAGCAGCGCCGCCACAGGCTTCACGACCATGAAGCAAATAGAAAGGCGTAAAACCTGTCGTCTCTTGCTTAGTGGTACTATAGACAAATGTTACGAATGGTAAAATTTCATAACAATTTTTCTGCTCTACATCAACATACATGGACAACATATCGGCCAATGTTTTTTGAAGTGTTATATCTGTCCATTTGTTTGGGGGTGGTACGCCGTTGTCATACGATGATCTACATTACACAGTTTGACGAGAGCTGAGACAAGTCTGGAATGAAATACTGTTCCAAGATCTGTGATAATTATTCTTGGAGCTCCATGTCTCTTAATAATTTCTTACAACAAACACTTTGCTACTTCTTTGGCCTCAGCGGTATACAAAGCTTTAGATGGCATATCGGGGCAGATAATTCGTACAGACTGTGATCCATTTATTTCTCAGACTAGATTTTGGAAATCTCCCCAGAAGATCGATTCCAATGGGTTGGAAAGGTGCAATAGCCGGAGGAATGGGGATTAAGCGTCCAGGTGGTCGTTAAGGGATGAATTTTCTTCTTTGGAACTTTTGACAATGCATGACATATCGGACATTTCTTTTGTGGATTCTGTCAAGTTTTCGTGAACCCAAGATGTCCTGCGGTGGGTTCGTCGTGAAAATACCAAAGTATATCAGCCCGCAGATGTTTGGGAATGACTGGTAACCCCATCTTGCCATCCGGATCAAAATTACGTCTGCAGAGGACCCCGTTAATCACTTAAAATGTTTTGTTGTCGGCGAGGAAAGGATTATTCGAAGGGTTCATTCTGGTTAAGTCGGGATCTTTTGTTCACTTGCAAGATTCATATCCGTAATGACAGCTAGAATTTTCTCTGATGTCTCAATTTCATTGTCCACGGGATTTCTAGAGAGAGTGTCGACATCTCTATGCTTCTTATCAGTTTTGTACTTTACTGAAAAACCATTCTTGAAGACGGAGGGCCCATCTCACCAATCTCCCAGAAGAATCCTTTAGGCCTATGAGCCAGAACAAAGTAAGATGATCAGTTATGATGGTAAAATGCTTTCCGAATAGGTACGGCCGAAATTTATTGATGGCCCATACGATTCCAAGGCACTCCCGTTCTGTAGTGAAGTAGTTCTTTTCAGTTTTTGTTAGAGTTCTGGAAGTGTATGCTAGAACTTTTTCTAAGTTATTTTGAATGTGGATTAGCACAGCCCCAATACCATATCCACTCACGTCTGTACGAATTTTGGTTGGGGTATTTTTGCCCTACATTCCCAATACTGGTTCAGAGCTAAGAGCTTTCTTCAGATACTCAAAAGCTTCTATCTCCTCCGTCCCCCAATGAAACTTTGCAACACCTTTTAACGGCAACTGGAATTTTTCAGATAAATAACAAAACGCTTAATGAATCTTCGGAAGTATGAGCAAAGTCGGAGAAAACTTCGTACATCATGTACATTCTTCTATTAACTTATAAAACAAGACTAAATTCTTAGAATAACGAAATCACCATCTTTATTTTATCAAGCTCGAATTTTTTACACTGTTGCCAAACACATCAACATAAAATAACTGTTGCCACAAAAATACAATGCCGTTAATAATTATCTTACATTCGGCCATCCTGAAAAAAATGGACGACCCTGTCCATAAAATTACGAAAATGAGGCACATTGTAAATTATTCAAAGTACATAGTCCTGAAGGTATGTTGGCAATTTTTTTATTCTATTTTCTCGTGGAGCATTTGGGAGTTCATTAACCATATCTTCCTCTTCATCATCATAGTCAACGTCAACGATTTCATCTTCATTTACAATGTGAAATAGTTTCATCTGCGATGCATGAGCTGTAGTTGTATAATGCCGTCTTACACGTCCTTGTGCTTTTGTTCTAAAATCTGTGACTTGATATACATCAGATGGAAACACCTTCACAACTACAAGGGGTCCTCTGTATCGAACTTGCGTTTTTGTGCGACTCCCAGGAGTGGTTTCAGGTAACCGTTTTACAACGACAACATCGCCAACAGAATATGTATGTGCATCACAGTGATGCTTATCAAAATTGGACTTCATTTTCTCTTGTGCTTTCAGTATATCGTTTCGTGCTTCTTCTTGCAGTACTCCAGGAGAAACATATTCATCCGACATTGGAAGCAATTCTCTTGGAAAATTATCATGTTTTCTAGGCTTGTATCCAAATAATAGGTGGAAGGGCGCTTTGCCTGTAGATTTGCTGGGCGACCAATTAATGCATCTCTGGATTTCAGGCAACATCTTGTCCCAGTCCCTATGGTTATCTGCATGCACATTTGAGGAAATCATAGGTATAAGCACACGATTTATCCGCTCCACTTGTCCATTAGCAGCTGGTCTTTGCGAGCAGTTCACAGTATGTTTTACGCCATGCTTCATGCAGAATTCTTTAAATGCTGATGATGTGAAACATGAGCCTCGGTCAGTAACGACTCTGATAGGACTTCCAAAGTCATTTATGAATTCTTCAAAGTACTTCAATACACATTTAGTAGAGCAACTAGTACATGCACGTAAACGAACAAATTTTGTCAAATTATCAATTATTACTAATAGTTCAGTATTGCGATTCGAACTAGCGTTAAAGGGTCCCAAAAAGTCCATGTGTACTATTTCAAAGGGTCGTTTACCTGGCGGAATTGGATTGAGTTTACCCTGAACTTTTCCGGCGGGTACTTTCGTAAAAGCACATGTAACGCATTGATTTATATGCTGTTTTACATATTCTGACATTCGAGGAAACCAGAAATGCTGTGTTATAAGTAATTTGACCTTGTCAACTCCAAAATGACCCGAAAAATCGTGAAAGCGTACAACTAAATATTTCCTCATAGATCGTGGCATTACAAACAATTTTTTGCAGACACCGTTGTCAATTTGTAAGCGGTACAGTATTCCGTTTATAAGTTCATATTTACTGACAATATTTTTCCTTTCCGTTTTTTTCTTGGAGCATTTTAATATTTTAATGATATTGTTTAACTCTTCGTCCTGGGAATGAATTAAAGCTACTTTGTCTTCTTCAGTACTTATATAATAGACACGCGGTTTCTCACTTATATTTAATGGAATACTGGTATCAATTTCAACTAGTTGGTTCGGACATTTCACTATTATATCTAATGGGCTGCATTCAGTGGCTTCTTTAGATTGTTCAGGATCTTCGTCTTCTACTGGTGCGCGACTCAGGGCGTCCACATGGGTCATCTGGTCACCGGATTTATGCTTAACATCGTAATTGAATTCACTTAGCTGTTCTATCCACCTTGCCGTTTGGGGCCTTATATTTTTTTGAGTTTTTAGATATATAATTGCAGAACAATCTGTAATAATAGTAAATCGAAGACCAAGAAGAAGGAATCTAAGGCGACTGAGAGACCAAACAACAGCCAGTAGCTCCAATCGGCTCGAATGATAATTTTCTTCATCTGGATTAGTACGTCTGCTTACACAATAGACCAAGCGAAGGGTATTATCTCTGTCTCTCTGAAGTAGCATTCCAGCCAAACCCACGGAGCTTGCATCGGTGTGCAGTTCGGTTTCATCCCGAGGATCAAACAATTTCAAGACTGGTTTGGATACAAGAAGATTACGTAATCTTTCAAAAGAAGTTTGATGTTCATTGGTCCAGACAAATAATTGACCATTCTTTAATAAGCGGGTTAAAGGAGCTGCAATTGACGCATAGCCAGCAATGAAGCGACGGAAGAATCCAGTCAATCCTAAAAATCTCTGAACTTCATCCCTTTTTTGGGGAACAGGGAATTCGGCAACAGCAGCAAGTTTTCTGGGTCCAGGTTTGATACCATCCTTGCTGACAACAAATCCTAAATATTCAATCTCTTTTTTAGCAAACTCACACTTTGATAGTTTCAACGTTATCCCTGCATTGCACACTTTTTCGAGCACTGCTCTAAGCATATTGATCATATTTTCAAAGTTAGAGGATCCAAAAAATATGTCATCTATGAAACACGACACACCATTACATAATAAATTGCCTAAAGCTAATGACATACATCGTTGAAACACTGCAGGCCCGTTTGAAAGACCAAAGAATAGTCTAGTGGGTTCATAGTGGCCGTCTGGTGTTGTAAACGCGGCCTAACGAGCTGACTCATCATCCATAGGTATTTGATTAAAACCCTGGCAGGCATCAAGAATGCAAAACAAACTAGAACCAGCAATTCTGTCTAATAAATCATCTATATGTGGTAAAGGGAATTTGTCCTTGACAGTCTGCGCGTTTAATTGTCTGTAGTCAATCACCATTCGATATTCACCAGTTTTCTTCTTTACAAGCAAAACGGGACTGCTATATTCAGATGAACTATCTCGAACAATACCTTGATCTTTCATTTCTAAAATAATGTCTCTTAGAATCTGCCTTTCGTAGTGGGAAGCACGGTATGGAGAACGAGCGACAGGAGTACTACCAGCCTTTTCAACTATTTTCATGACTGTATTGTTGACACATCCCAACTCATTAGGACTTAGAGCGATGCACTTTCTGAATTCATTCAATAGGTCACAGACACGTTGCTTTTGCTCATCCGATGTGTCTGGTCCAATCTTTATGTCATCAATTTTAACTTTTTCTTTGAGATCTCTTTTGGCAATAGCAACTAGATTTTCTTTGTCACCGTTGATATCGGGATATTTAATAGAATCAACATTTTCAGTCGACCAAACACCTCTTAAAATAACTCGATCCTTTTTTAAGCGTAGAGTATTATCGCTGCAGTTAACTATGGGTACTAGTGTTTTACCATCTTGAATTAATAAAGACGAACTTGATTCATTATCAGCGTTATCAAAAGTCATCACTTCGTCATCCGTTGATTTGTTATCTACAACTTCCAACATTTGTATCATATTCGGTTGAACAGTTATCGTTTTTGATGCTCTCAGAATAGCAGTTGCATGGGGTGATTCTTCAACTCCAATGTTCGCTAGATGTCGAAATTCATCCATGTGAAACATTCTAGATTTTCCTTCCCGTCTTATCATCACTAAATTTGGAAAATCTATCAAATCCTTTCCGACAATGACGAATGGCCCTTGAAATGTATCATCATTTACAACGTGCAACTTCACATCCTTTAGAATTAAATTGTCTATAGCCACATTTACTGTACAAATTCCAAGTGATTGTGTTATGCCACCTCCAATTCCTGTTATAGAAATAACATTGTTTTTAGGTTGAACAAGCACATTAATTTGCTTTGCAAATGAGTATTTTATCATTGATATATCAGCCGCTGTGTCTATTAATGCATCTGTATTCATTCCATTTATTGATACGATTTTAAGTGTAACATCTCTATTAGAGCATGATAAGGAGGATAAATTTACTGTGAGATTACTACGTGATTTAGGACATTCCCTAGTTCCATGGCCTTCAGTCCTACATGATGTACAAAACTTAGGTCTTTTAGGTTTTACGCAATCACGTGCCAAATGACCTTTTTCGTAACAATTATAACACGTAATTGGCTCCATCATTCGATAATTAGTAGCAGAACGATTATTTATTTTGGTATTATATTGACCACCAATATTCTTATTATTTATGTATAGACCAGATAGTTCAATGTGTTCGTCAATTTTATCAGCCAAGCTCGTTGGCGACTTCAACAGTGACCATTCACTGATATAATATTCTTGCACTGTTAAAGGTGCGTCTTGCTTCATTCTATCTGATATTATTAAGTCCTTTAAATTTTCAAAAGTTTTTACATTTAACCCATTTATCCACCCATTGAAATAAGTTTCTAATTCATAGTAGTATTCTCGCCACGTACCTCCAGGCTTAATTTTATGCGAGTAGAACAATTGGCGAAATTTTTCAGCACTTAGCTTGAAACGCTTAAGTAGCAGTTCTTTCATATAAGAATAGTTTTCAGCCAATTCTTCAGGTTCTCTTATAATTATGTCGACTATTTCACTAGGAAGAACACTAGTCAAACACGCCATCCATAGAGAGGTTTCCATATTTACCCTCTTCATTACTCTCTCAAAATGTACTAAATATAATCCAATGTCGTCATATTTCAAATCAAAATTTCTTACCTGAGTCTTCCAGTCTATTTTCGGGCTGATTTCCACATTGGGCGCGTTTTGAGCAATTGGCGATAACGATTTGGCTTCAATTTCCAGCTTCTTTATCGCCAAATCATGTTCTCGCATAGCATTTCTTTCTGCAAGTTCAAATTCTTCTTTACGTTTTAGAGCTAGAGCAGCTTCCTCTGCTTTTCGATCGGCATTTATGTTACCGATTATTCCATGTATTATATCTTCATCATAATTCCTACTTTTCTTGATCAAACTTATCAATTCCACGACTTTATTATTTTCTCCGATTTCCTCTCCAAGTTCCACTGCAACGATTTCTAAATCCTTTTTTCGTAATCTCGCAAGTAAAGACATCTTTCTAAAACTATACAATTATCCACTTCTTATCCCATTTCTGAATTATTAACTTATAAAACAAGACTAAATTCTTAGAATAACGAAATCACCATCTTTATTTTATCAAGCTCGAATTTTTTACACTGTTGCCAAACACATCAACATAAAATAACTGTTGCCACAAAAATACAATGCCGTTAATAATTATCTTACACTTCGGAGTAGGAAGCTTGCTTACGGCCTTTACTTTGTCGGGATCTGGATGAACTCCCTTACTGGATACAAGATAACCCAGTATTTTTACTTCTAGGGCGGCAAAAAGACACTTCTTTTGATTACCAGCTTCCAAAAGGCATTTCAATACGAGACTCAGTCGCGTAAGAGCGTCTTCAAACGTTTCTGAAAACACTTATGTCATCGAGAAAACAAAGACACGTTGACCATTTGAGTTGGCGTAGCAAATTGTTCATCATTCTCTCAAAAGTCACCGATGCATTACAGAGTCCAAATGGCATAACTTTAAACTCATATAATCCTTCGGGAGTAATAAATGCCGTCTTCTTACGATCCGCTTCATCTATCTGCCAGTAACCAGAGCCGAGGTCAATTGAAGAAAAGAATTTAGCGCCCTTCAGGCAGTCTAGCGTATCATCAATACGCGGCAGATAATAGACATCTTTTTTTGGTAACCTAATTGAGCTTGCGATAATTTACGCAAAAACGCCAGCTTCCGTCTTTCTTACAAGCACAACGTATGATGGCAAGGGACTTTCAGATGGCAGAATAATACTTTCATCAAGCATTTTCTTCACTTCTTATTGAATGATGCCTCTTTCCGTAGATGAGACTCGGTAAGCTCGTTGATTGATGGGAGAGTGATCACCAGTGTGAATCCTGAGTGTTCACAGTCGTCCGTACGTCTATCGATTTGTCATTCTTAAAAATTTCCGAAAATTTTCGAAGTAGTTCGGCTAGTTGGGGTTTTTGCTCGTTGCTTAAATTAGGATATATCATCGAAATATAACCCTCTAAGGAATATGACGTCTCTTGCGGCGTTTTGGGACCGTATGACATCGGTAATCACAAATAAAGGCCTTCATACAGGTGTTCGGCTAAGGCTATAAGCATTCCTTTAGGTATGACTCGGTTTCACTACTGAAGGTTAGAAACCCAGATCTGACTTTCTCCATTATGGTATGAGCATATCATGGATGGTACAGCGATAGAGCGCTCGAAGAGTAACTGTTTATTGCCATCTATGACCACATTTAGCCCAGCATCTCCGGGCTGGGCTTTCTGATACTGCTATTTTAGTTAAACAACGAGGTTTAAGTGCGTAATCTTTTGTGGCATACAGCTTCCATGCGTCCAATGCAGCGTAATCTTGAGGGGCATCTTCCAGAAATAATTCACTATCCGCAGTTTATCATGGCTTGGGAAAATGCTAAAAAGTCCCTTCCAAGGATTATGTCGAATACAATGCGGCGAAACAATGAATTCAAACGACAGCTCCTGGCTATTGATACGGACACGCAAAATACACTTTCCAATTGACCGAACAAAATTTCTATCGGAGACTTTCAGCATAATGCTTTTTGGCTTCAGAGAACAGTACCTTCAAGACGATATTTATCAGAGATTACGGAAAATGAAGTTCCGGAATCCACGAGAGTACGAATTAGCTTGTTATCTTTTATTAAGTCTTGTTGGTAACCAGTCATCTTTGCGGCCGAAGGAGGATTTTCGTAACATGCGGCTTCACCTCCTTTGAAGGTCACTTCGTTTAGTTTTCCTCGTTCCTAAGGTTTGGAGATCGATATGGTCGACGGTATGGCAACGGTGATCTGAGGCGGCCGTGTTGGGGATAAGTGGTCGGACTAAGTGTAGAACGTCCTATGAAGTTTGGTCGGCGAGTTTCTTGTTCAGCGTCAATTTCATACAAGTTTCGTCGGCAGTTGCGATAATTGTCGAAAATGGCTTTCCTCTCTTTGAAGTAGCGTACTACATGTCCAGGACATCCACAATAGAAACAAACTGGTCTATTGTCAGTTGTTCGACTAGGATCAGTTATTCTAGGCTGCATTGGTAATCTTTGAGCGGGTGCTCTTGATCTCCTGGTTACAGCGGCATATGTTTTTCGTCGTTGAATTTCGCCAGGGTTTTACTGAAACTGGTGCTATGACCTTTTCAACTTCGTCGTTAACAACTTCTTCAAGTGATTGGACTTGGGAGTAGGAGTCCAAATATGCTATAGGTTCATGCGTTTGGTTGATTATTCATTGGACCTCCTTGTGCGATTCTTCTAATGAGGGACACCAAATTGGACTCGTCTTCAATGGCTGCTACTGGTATGAAGTTTGGAAGCCCCTCAAACTTTCGACGTACAATTCTCTTCTATTTCATATCCTTGATATAGTTACACCAATAAATGAAATCAGCTGTAGTGCTTATTTCTTTCATGAGTAGAGTCTGATAAATGTCTTCCACAATACCTTTCATTACGTGTCAAACTTTTTCTTCGTCAGACATTGTTGGGTTTACTTCTCGGCAAAGACCTAAGACATTCTGTATATATGACTGCCTACTTTCTCCCGAACGCTGTGCTATGTACTTCAGCTGTAGCTCCACCTTTCTGGTATATTTTTGATCACCAAAAAGTGAATTTAGTTCTGTTTTAAAAATTTCCCAAGAATTCAATCTGTCCTCTTTGTTTATGTACCACTGTTTTGCAGTACCGTTTAGGAAGAAATACACATTTTCAAGGTATATCATGCTGTCCCATTTGTTAAATTTATCTACTCGATCGTATTCTGTAAGCCATTTTAAAGAATCTGGCTTACAGAATACGATCGAGTAGCTAAATTGTTGGTATGTAGGAGTCACTATAACGGGCTTAGTCTCCTCTGTCATTTTTATTTTTCTTCTCTGGGGAGAATAAAGTCCAAAATTCTGCAGATATTCCTCTCAAACGAAGGCTCGTGCGAAGACTCACTATTATCTACATTGGCAAATATTGTTACCTGGAGCCTGCACCAATTCTGTCACGAAGACTGAATTGAAATACACGGATAGTTGGATAGTTAAACAATTTGCGTTTTATTAGCACAAAATAACTCGCTGGAGAAAAGAATGAAGAACTGAGCCAATCTCAGCTTTTATACATCTGGAGAACATTCGAGAATCAGCTCGCTCGAATAGTAAAGAATGTTCCGGAATCATCTTGATTTTAGAGAAATAGTACGAACAATTTTGAATTAAAAATCCAGTCTTTGGATAAAATGAACTGGCCGGGAATCGAAACAAGGACCAACGGGTTAACAGTCCAATGCTCTGCCAATCGAGTCATGGTGAGCCTGCCAATTGAACCATTCTTTCTTTTTGCTGCAATATAGAATGCTTCTTTGGCTTTAGATAAATTAGATGAAATACCCGAAAAACACTGTAGTTCTAATTGTGTACAACTCGGAATCAAAATGCATCCGTTTCCGTCTGATGACGCATGAGCTTCACAGGATTTGATTGATTTTCAGTAAGTAACACAGAAAAAGAAATAAGAAAACTAAAGTCTTCAATTGAAAACCCACAGGAATAAATGTCAGGAAATTTCAAATATTGGGTAACCACTCCTTTTCAGGTTTCTACTTCTCCTACTCTACAAGAAAAGTATACTGCTTCAACACATGTGGCAAATTAAGTCTACGCTGTTCACAAAACTGGTTCTTTGCCAACTACCACGAACTTTTCTTAACAAATATCGATGGAATTTCATTCTTGTAACAAAATGTGGCAATAACATCGGGTCGTCTAAGGTTGAATATGCAACAAATGAAGCTATTGAGAAAAATAATAGTCATGGTAATGCTTCAAACCTATATGGAAATCTTAAGACCCAGATGAATGCGAACATATACGTTACATAATTTA
>JAOUZG010047633.1:0-19126 GCA_026289955.1 Argiope argentata | reverse complement strand
TTTAATATTTTCTGACTGACATTGGTCAAAACTATATGGATTTTGTATTTATGTGCACCATTTCCTAAAAAACAAGTTTGCTTATAGCCATGGCTTTACAAATAAAATGGGGAAGAATAAAATCCTAGATAAATCCGATAGATAATGATAGTATAAATTACAATTATCACTTCGAAAAGAACACTTTACATTTGTATACATGCTTTTGTTTTTATGAAAATATTAATGACTCGCAAACACTTGATCAGCTCCAATCCGACTTTATAAATATATAGATATTAATAAATAAGACCAATCATTATAAAATCGCAGGATTAGCAACGCCGTCAAATAGAAGACATTTCTTTCAAAAGGCCGGATGTATGCAAGGATGCGGCTGCTTTTATCCCTAGCTTGATCACATGGCCCGTTTCTCAGCATATGCCATTGTAAACCTCGATTCTATTAAAATATTTAAGGCTTTAAAATATAATATTAGAGAAATTTTGTTAATATTACCACTATATTGATACCAATTTTTTTAAATATAAAATCTTATTCAATCCGTCGTATTTACAATTTAACAAAAATTATACAAATGAAGATTTTTTTAAAGAAATGGTTTAAAATACATTTAACATACATTCAAATGCACTGATTTTCCATTCAATCAGAATAATTTGAATAGAATATGAAAATGATTTCATTAAAAGAGTACTTAAATTATGAAATATATGCTCGTAAAAGGAAAATTCATCGATCACAAAGTATTTTTCTGGTTTTAAGACTTAATCAATGAACTAATGTTTAGCTTTGCAATAATTACATTATGAGATGAACACAAAAAAGAAATGACTGTGCAAAACTTTGCGATTTCTTAACTTAAACCTCTCTAAATCATACAAGAGTTCCCTAATATAGTATCAAGTTTTAAATGAATAAAGGATTTATAAATTAGACACACGACATTGATCTGAAGTTCTGGTTAATCCTAAGTTATAAAACATGAATTTCATCCTTTTTCTTCCCATAATCACCTCTGAACCTCGGGAAAAGTTAATTAAAACAGGATGAGCAAATAATGCGCCACACATTTAAATACTTTTCTGTTCAAGAAATGAAAAAACCCAGATTAGGCATCAAATAATCATCTTAAAATATTCCACATAAGATATTAAATGACAACAAATATTTGAAGCTCATTTCATTAAGTGATCAAATCCCAATCACAGAAATTAATGTAGAGTTTTATATTATTCACAAGAAATTAAGACACCATTTTTAAAAATATATGAAGACTTCGATATATTCAATGTTTTCCAACTTAAAGTAAAACTATAAATATTTGAAATATACAAGTGATTATAATGTATTAACTAGTTCAAGTTCCTCACAAATGTTCCTATTACTTCAACAGTTATACTTATTTCAATTAATATAATACGTCTTATAATTTCATATTTTTCCCCAAACAAAAAAATCATTCTGCATTTTAGTTTTACATGTACATTAGGAATTGAGAAAAGAGAATACTCAATTTAAAAGAATATTCCACTAAGTGATTTGAAATTTGTCACCTAACACGGTAGATCAGTAAACGACATTCATAGCTCATTTTTTATTTGGTTAATTCGATTATCAGACATATTAATTAGGTTTTATATTCACCATGTTGCCAATTTTAGAAATTTGATAAGCCTATCTATATTATACACTATGAAAATAATATGAAATTTGTTTACTTACGATGAAATTTAAGCTTTATTTAATAAATACAAATATAATAGCAAGAATAAATTTTTAGCATAAATCGCTGCTTATAAGCATTAATAAATTAACGGTTATAAGCCTTAAAATAAAATTTGCAGAAATTCCATTTATATACTAGAATGTCACGTGATTTAATAAGATTTTGACAAGAAATATCAGCAAATAGAATTAAAGTTGCAGTTTTTAAATGGTAAAATAATAATAATGTTCCTCTAAATTAATGAGAAAATATTTGCCGAAGAATCAGAAGAATCTAAATAACTTGCAAAAAATACTTCAAATATTCATTAAAAATAGAACTATTTTCATCTATATATTTTTGATTATGGTATCTGATTATATAGTTTAAGTTTCGACATAAAAATGCCTACTTTTACAATATGGAAGGATGTCAGATGAAAATTCAACATATTAGAGAAAAGAAATTTCTATGTTTGTGAAGCAAAGAAGATGCCGTAAAAGATGTTTCTCTAACAACTTTATCAAGATTCAAAGTTGCTGATGCTCATAGTGATTGATCGAGTAAAAATTGATTTTGAAAGATTCGAATCCAATATCCAAAACAACGAAATCTGATCTTAAATTTTAAGGCATAATATTTCTGAAGATCTTTTGTTATTCGGTACTTTTAAGGTAGCCCTTTTAAAAGCGATAATCTAATATTTGATATTTTGTAAACAGAAGGAATTATTCTTAGAAAATTTAAGTAAATTTCCCTAGAGAAATTTGAATCGTATGCGGATTATTTTTGCATAATATCATACATTTAAATGATAAATTTTTTATATTCGCTATTTTAGAAATGAAAGTGCAACTCAGTGTATGGTCCTAATAAATCCTGTCCTCCTAGGGTAAGAGTCTTCAGTTTGTGCTGGATTAAGTTTCGGCTAAAAGTATTCGAGGACGCTGTTTCTTTTCTACTGCGGTGTTCATGATTATGAGATTCGAATAGAACTTTTCATGCCTTCAAACTTTAGGTCGATCAATTTCCATCCTGGTTAGTGTCTGCTTAAGAATGAGTACTTTTCTTATGTTTCGAAATTATGAAATGGATAAAGTAAATGTAAATCCTCGAGAATAAAAAATAATTCCTTGAGAAAAGATATATTTTAAACACTTTTTTTCATTTTTATTTATAACCATTGAGGAGTAGATGTTAGATATTATTATATTCATATCCATCATTATTTATTTGAACCCATTTAAGATAGTTGAATTATTCGAAAAAAATCTGTACAAAGAAAATTTGTACGTTTCACACGAATAGCAGATTTCAAATGAATTGTATTTACATATTTATGCATGATAAAAATTTGAAATTATATTGTATAAAAATCCTGATTTAATATTTTTTTTGTATGGACGCCACCCTCATTATCAGAGCAAAATTAAAAATTCAATTCTAAAATAATCCTATTATCGTATTAAAACGGAATTTATTAATATAATTAAATTAATGTACAAAAAGATTGAGATATCTTTCCGTCAGTTTTTATCTATGAATTATTCTCGTTTTCCCCTTTATTAGCAATGATATAATTGCCCCTTTGTTTCCCAGTTTATTTTGTTCAAAACATTGTTTCTTCTTAATAGTAATGCAAATTCTTTTGATGAAATAGATGAATAATAATGTTAAGATCAAAGTGATGAAATCTTTTTGCATCTTACAATCAAGTATTTTAGGCAATTTTTAGGATAGACGCTGAAATGTAGTTATTTCTATAAAAATGATTTTGTTTACTTTTGTAGTAGATATCTATTTTTACACTTTAGTGCGTTTAACTGCGTTTTTTAATATAAAACTCAATCAAGTTCATTATCATAATAGTGCATAAAAAATTTAAACATCATAATGATCTGCCTTAAAATTATTCAAATAAGTTTACTTTCCATGTTTTTTTCTGAAAAAATAAAAATAAATAAAGGAAATAATATTAAGAATAAAACCTTGTACAGATGGCAAGGCAAAATTTTGTTTTAACAGTGAAGGAAAATTTAATGATTAAATGAATATGAAACCGTGAAAATGTCATGAAATTATTTGTTGCTAAAACGTTTATTAGTCTATTTATGAAATAATGTCTTTAAAATTCGTCAATATTTAGAAAGAACTTTGTTATAAAAGTAATATAATTGGAAATACAATTTTGCAGAATTTAAATCCCTCATAAAAGTCCCTCTCGTTTTTTAATATTCGAAGAAGTTAGTTACAAAGAGAAAACACCAAAATCTCATCAGATATTTAATTCATTAAAATAATTTTAAATAACCAAATGAAGTATACATTTCAAGATGTAATTTGGTTTCATTTGGTAATTTTAGGTTAAATAGAATATCATGTGTAGTCCCAACAAAAGCATAAATACTTTTTTTTAAATTCTTTGTGGTAATATTTTCTTCGTTTCATTTCTCGAAATTTGGAGCACTCTCATCTGCTGCTTCCATTTAATGCGGGAGTTTCGATATGCTTTCGTGCAGCCAAGACCGCATTGATTTCGTTACAAATATGTAAACATTTCTCTTAATAATAATCCTGTTATCTAATAGCTTATATTAAGAGTGGCATAGTTTTCAAATGTTTTTTTTTGTGGGAATGATTTTTTTTCATGTTCTAGCGTAATTTATCAATTTTTGTCTGTGTCGCATTCTAACTTCTCATATACATCTCAGAAATTTTAATTACAGATACCTTTAAATAATTTAAATTTATCATTAAAAATTATGTTCTCTTCTTCCGTCTTGTTTCCTATTTTGGACGCACAAAGGGTATGAAGATTCCAAATTATCTAATTTTAAAGCATTAATCTGATTAAGTCACCCTAAAAAGTGACCTGCAAAGAAGTAATTATAATAACAAGTTAAATCGATATCAGAAAAAAATAATTCTTTTATCAAAGTTTTAGTAATAACAATATGTATCTGGCACAATTTTTTTTATAGATTTAAAAAACATAGTTTCAATTTTGTTTAACAAAGTACTCGTTTGAAACCAGGGACCTGGCATAGGGGTAGAGCGTCTTCCCTATAATCTGGGTGCTCAGGTTCGAGTTTCAGTTCGAGGATGATTGATATTCATCTGTGAAATGCAAATAGAGGTTATTCAAGCGAATGTGACTCAAGAGGTAGCTAAATCGCACTCTTGATTCTAGTTGGCGCTACTTAAAATACAAGAGATGCTCAATCAACTTAAATCGCAGACAGATTTGTCAGCAGGCTTGTAAAAATGTCATAAGTAGCAATAACAATCGTTTTGAAAGTGCACAAAACTATTATGCGAGGGATTGCACCGCCTAGAGTTCAAATAATAAATGACAATACTTGAATTGAAGCCTTTTGTAGAAACACAACAAACTAACGAAATTCTGCTTGATCCAATTAATATTGCCGTCATCTGTAAATGTCATTTATGCGATCATGAAGAGATATTTATAACAGATATCTGTGTAGCTCGCATGTAAAAAGGATAACTCTTTAACTCGAAGTGATTGCCGGATTATATGACAAGAAACCAAGAAAAACTCAATGCGTTTCTTTACAAGATTCTTCTAACATGCACATTGTGTTTTCCAGATTTCAATTAATGTGGATCATTGAAATGTCTTTTCTTCTTAAAAATTACAACAATAAAAATCAGTAAGAATGGGGAATAATAGGAATATTTATCTTGCTGAAACATAGGTAAGATTGATCTTGGTTTTATCGTTTTCCATGTGAAGTGGTTGCTTATCTTCCTGTGTTAAAATCTCCTTTTCAGTTTTCTTTCTTTATTTTTTTTCTTTTGATTATGATAGTAAGATCAGGTTCGTGTAGAGAGTAGAGCACCCTCTCCCTTGAACCATGCACTCAGGACTAAAACACTTCCCGCCTTAGCGTTAGGATGAGTTTAAATCGTCAAAATAGGGGTGAGATAAATCATGAAACGAGGTGATGTTCACATATAATAAAGAAATCCATAGTCAAAGGGCAATACCGGAGATGAGCTCATCGTTCTGCGTCTACCCCTTAATGAGATGGAATCGTTAAAGTGAGGTCTTCCCAGAATCCTCTATCAAACGGTTCAAAATTTTATTTACAGAATCTGTTGCTATGCTAAGTGGAATGTGATAAATTTAAGACCAAAACAAGCCTCTCACTAACACATTTGATCCAAAATATAACTCTTTGCACTCGAGGACTAAAATTAGTTTCTTATCGTTCACTTTAGTAGAAGAAAAGGTATTCACAGACTGAGCCTCGCAAATGTAATGAAACGTAAAAAAATCAAATAAATGTCATCAATGCCATAAATAGCAGCATAGAACTATATTGCTATTTAATGAAGAATACACCCTTTGCACTCGGGAAAGTAATTCGATGCATCCTAATACAATTGCTTATTTATTGTTCTGAAAAACAATTATATCTAAATGTTTCAAGATGAATTTTTGAAAAAGTTAGCTTTCCTCTTTTTACCATTTTATACGTATTTTTAACAATCAAAATTGAAAAATTAATAAATGGAAAACGAATTGATGCATTGTTTTGAATGATGTGTGAGACACATTCCAGACACCATCAGATGTTTAATTTTTTTGTGTTTAATAGTTTATATGACCTCTTTTCAGAAAATCTTCATGAGCTTTAAGATCAAAAGGCGGACAGAAAAATTCATTATCAGAGGAAAAATAATAATGTTAAACAGATAATAAAAGCCATCAAGCTTTCCATTTTAATAAAATATAGTTCGCTGTACTACGAGTATATAAGGATTGTAAAATTCTATTTCATGATTATTTCTATAAAATACAATTCCTAAATGTTAATGTCTCAAAACGTTATTTATGCTTAATAGTATAAGATATTTCAGAATTCACATTGCATTTCAATTTACAAATACGTCGATACATTGTCATACTAGAGGCTTCGAAACTCATGACTTCATGATGTCGTGGATTCTTTTTTTTGTAATTAAAAAGGGAGAAGGAAATTTTAAAAATACTTATAATGTGTTTGTTAAATTGCTTTAAAAAATTTAAATAAACAATCCAGCTATATCTCGGAATATTCAGTTCATTTCTAGAACTCAATTCAATGTTTTAATATTTGAATCTGATGAAATAAAGTGAATAAAATACACAGAAATTCGATCATTCAGGACGCTCGGGAGAAGTCAGAGAAAGCAATTATATTTGCTCATCTGATGTAAAAAGAGCGGGGCTTGAGGGCTGATGCTTTTGTTTCTTTTGTTATCTGAGGGAAGAAGATGGCTTTTTCCCGCTTCAGATTCTTAAGCAAAGCATGTGAATCAAAAGTACTTCTTGATTCTAAACTCCAATACTAAGCAAGCTCGAGCGGTCTTTTCAATCCTAAACAGGAAATTATTTTTTGGAATGTGGTTTAAACTTAATAGGTAACATTGCTTTTTTGTATATTTTTCAAATGAAACTGTTCAATTTGTTTTGAAATTATTGAGTAATTATCTTTTATATTTTTATACGTATGAATTTCAAATATGTTTAATATCAAAACGAATAATTTGTTAATCGCAACAATGATGACATGACCCACTCAATTGAAGAAATGTTTAATTTCATGGTATTTATTATATGTTTATATATATAATATTGTGCGTCTTCTGACCAGTTCAAATTGATGAATAATCCGAACTTGGATTTTTAGCTAAGAGTAAAACCAGCGAGACTTTTCTCCCGAAAGAATGTTCGTCTGCTGTCTAGTACAGAGAATGCCACTAATACCATTTGCTTGCAATTTATGAAATCTTAAACTTTGGCATAAGTTATGATCTATTAATCTACTTGTTTTTATGTAGAGTTTTTATTGGATGCATTCGACGATTCTTGGAGAATTATTGGCAATTGATCTCTAACATGCATCTAACAGTATTCGAAAATGGAATATATGAATTTGACAAATTTTTCCAATCGATTGAAACACAAGTTTGAAAACTACATTTATACTCTCAAAATGTCATGCTTTATTTGACGTTTTTAAGTAATTCCATTTTTGAGCTATCATTTTCACAAGCTTCTGTAAGAATAGACCTACAAACAATCAATCTCGCATTTGGATTCCACCCAAAATATGATGGGTGTCTACATAGTAGTTCTTAAATAAAATTCAGTGCCCTTTCTCTTCATGTTGGCGCTAATGTATATTATAATGGACGGACATAAAAATTAATTTAATCGATTTCGCTTAAAATTTAAGAGAAAGCAACAAATTTGTTTTGGAGACTGTATACCAAATTTCATCTGACTAGCCCGAAGCTATTTTTAAGTATATCTATCGGGCATGTTCAAAAGTTTTTCGAGTTCAGTGATTGCGAAACATTTAAATTCGTCACGATTCCGCATTTGAATCTTTTTTCAAAATTACAATCTTCCTATACTTCATATATTAATTTTTAAAAAAGCATTATGATGCTAAATCGATTTATCAAATGAAAGTGATATACGAGAACAGTACTTACTAATCTAAGATACTTGAGTACATGCTCATAATATATCAATGCAAGGATTTTTTTAAGAAATCATTAAAATGATGTTTAGTTTTATCTGATGCAAAAACGTTTAAATATTATACACTTTTCTTTTTTTACAGATATTTGATTTTCGCTTCGTCAAAGCGCAAACAGTGCCATCAATGATTGCATGAAAGCAAGCATGCATTTCTTGGTATAAATTACCTATTTGTTTGTGTGAGGGGGTGGTTGGAAGATGCAAATACTGTTTTGGAAACTATATTGACACTTTGAAAAGATTTGAATGCAGGCTTAAACTATGGATATCACCCATTTCTATTAATCCGATGTAAGTAAAATGTTTCGTAACTATTCATTTTGTAGAATGTTAATTTATCAGATGAAATCGTTTGATGGCTGTTATTAAATGACTTTTTCTTAAATTTTGGCGAGATGTTAAAAGGAAGATAATTATGACTTGCACAAATATTTGAAATTGCATACTTTGGATAAATTGCGACTAAATCGTGAATAAAATCGTGCATAAAATCGTGAATGCAAGAAATTGGGAAAATTAAATGCGCCCCGTCTTCCGAAAAAGACAATCTTGTTCTTCAACAGCTCTAAAACAAGAGTTGGCTTCTGCCAAAGTAGTTCTTACTCACATCAGTAAATGAATAAATATAATTTGTATATTTTTTAAAAAGTGTAAAGTTTATTAATTTTTCGCTTTGGAATGGAGTTATACAAGTAATATCCTTAATGTCTTCTCGTCTGGTGTCATCTACGTGGAGCATTTAGCATATCAGTAGTTATTCGCAGTTAATCTCAAGATGCAGCCATTGGTCGGTAATTACCAGATATCGCATTTGCTATTCACTTCTAATGAGATCATATATTTGTAGAAAAATATAGGATTTTGGAGACGGTTGCTCTTATAAACAGAAATATTAAGTCAATTCTATTTTTAAAACTAATTATATTATTGAACTTCTCTACAAAATATCATTAAATTAGAATATATTTTAGTTTAACTTCTATACGTCACTTTTTATGGTTTCATAAAAAGTGGTTGATTCTTATGTTAGAAAAAAATGTTTTATTACTATATTTAAAACAACAACTTAAAAAAAAATTCGGGTACAAAATTTTCGGGTTTTTCTGAACTACGTGGACGTTAATGTTAGCTAAATATTACCAGAAAACTACCATCTTTTAGTCGGGTTTTAGTCCTCGATTTTTTTCTTGCTCAGGTTTTTAAATAAAAAAAAAAAGTTGAAATATTCATAAAATTGGAACATTTACACAAAGGAAGTATCAAGACATATCGTATTGCTTTTTATCTATAAACATTAAATTCAAAAGTAAAATGTCATTTCATTCAGAAAATCCTATCTAAAATAGGTTTAAATTTCACATTCACAAGGGCCTATCAACCAAGTTATTTGCATTATCTTTATTATCCAAGTTGAACCTTGATTTTTCAGAATCTTTATAGATTCTGAAAGAAATCCCAAACATTTTGAACTGCCCTGTAAATAATTAAAACTCGAGCTATATGAGAGAATCGATATATGCCAATGTAGAGAAAAATACAATAATTTCTTTATGAAAAATTAATTTCCACCGATCAGAAGGCATATTTGCACTAAAAATATTTGGCCATTGTTATAAGCAAGGAAATTTCGAATATCAGTTCTTAAATCATGTTTAATAGCAAACTGGTTCAACAAATATTGAACACAATTTTCGGTGGTTTATATAATTAATGCTAATAAGACAAGATGAAATTCCACCTTATTGGAAAAGAGGAATTATCAGTGCTTTTCTAGAAATATATCAATTTAAATATTGATTTTTATTAAATAAAGTTCAAGATTTTTTTGTACTTTAAATTTAATTTAAAACATATTAAATAAAAAGTGGAAAAACTTTTATTTCATCTTTTCAATTTTTAAGATCTAATGTCACTTCATTTTCCTCACTGTTTGTATTGTATTCATTGTATTATTATCTTATTACATGTAATATAAACTTTTTGAGGAATATTGCCTCTGCTTTCATTTCAATAATTCGCAACTCATTTCTAAATCTTAACTGTCCCCCATTTGTCCCAAAAGGGACGTAAGTTGAAGTGCTATCGGAGTGAAATTTGTTATATATCGATTTTACGCCCCCTCCCCCCATTTTACCTTCGCATTTTTTTTAGAGAAATGTAAACCAAAATTTCGAAACTAGTATTATCAGATGCATCGAAATATTATTTTTATTCCTTATAAAAATCGTTTTGTGAAGTTGAGATAGCGCAATTTTTTCATTTATTTTAATATACAGATTTTAAAATTGCTGTATTTATGTATATTTCAGATGTAAATGAGAATCGATCCTTCTCTGGCTAAACAAGATCTTAAACACCCGTTTAGAATATGTTGATGTTTGTGAGACTTATTCAAGGCCTACTCGCCCGATCGTTAGGGCAACAAGGATTCCTACGAAGGTTGTGGACACTCCAAATTTAAACCTGTTAAGATGTCTTCCGGAATTTCGAATGAAGAGGAGTTGCATATTCGAGTGCCTATACTGCTTATCAGAATGGATCGGTATATTTTGTACTCAATTTGTTATATTAAATATTTTGTGTAGGGGTTTTAGGAGTAGTTTGCCAACCGTAGTTATACGTCTTAAACCTTATAACCAGACTATTTTGATTACCCGCTTAGTAAGTAATATAAGTAACGATTATAATCCAAAATTATAATATAAAAATTTTAAACCCCACGTTGAGCAATGTAGCATCTTTCATGCCTTTCTCTATAGAGGTGTACATGTTTATTATAACAGGATGCATCTAGAAAAATCTCTTTAAAAACTTAAAATTTTATTCTCTGTATGGATTTGAGGCTGCTGAAAATGGGAAGT
Source organism: Argiope argentata (assembly GCA_026289955.1). NCBI lineage: Eukaryota > Metazoa > Arthropoda > Arachnida > Araneae > Araneidae > Argiope > Argiope argentata. The sequence continues at coordinate 7,998 of JAOUZG010047633.1, read as the reverse complement.
GCAAGCAATCCTTTCAGTCATAAATAATTTGTCAAACAATCGAAGATTAGATGCTCTTCACGTGAAGAAAAACACGTGAGAAAATTCATACATTTATATATGGGTTAGTGCGGTTGAATAGTTTTTACTAAAATTGATACTGAACATTATATTTATTAATTTCTGCAGATCAGTGTATGTTTCCATCTGTACAATGATTGACTTGTAATGAAAGACTTACAAAATGTCAAGGTTATCATTTCACATAAATATTTATACTGAGAAACGGTTACAAATTCTTGGCTGAGAACATTCAGCCTTGCAGGTTTTTTCTTGTAAAATTAAACTCTGCAATTGCTGAAAATGGCAAAATTGATTTTATATTTTTCCAATTTATGTAAATTTCAATCTATTGTTTCACCCTTTTGGCTGCATCAAATTTCTCTGTCGTCATTTAAATGTTTATCAGCAATATATTCCTTTAATGGAATTCTTTTCATGACTAATTTGAAATTCTCAGTTATCAGTTCCATATGCTTGACTTCCGTCTAAAATCGAAGTTAGGTCTGTTCCAGAACGGGGCATTGAAGATCATTTTCTCGCTCCAATGTTAAGATGCTAAGTTAAACCTCTTTATAATCAGACATGGGCAGAAGAACAAGGCAGAGGAGGAATAGTCAGAGGGAGACAATATCAGAGCAAGCTACTATCTTAAGATAATGTATGAAAATACCGCGTCATTTCGGTCTAAACTAAGCAAACTAACGATATTTAACAAATCTATAAATGTTAAATTACGTGTTTGACTCGGTTAAATTTTTTTTGAGGAATTTAAAAGCCAGATATCTCCGCTTCCTCGTGTGGAAAGATCTAGACCCGGGGTGAATAGGTGTAAGAGGATAATCCGCTTAAGTTCTTGGAGAAAGCGAAATATGTAGCGGTAAAGGACAGGTTAGTTGGGAATGAATGATGTAGGAAGGTGGGCCAGCCGGCTGGCGAGAGGGGGAGGGAGTGAAAGTAAAGGAAAATTTAGTATCTTGCAGTTATATAAAGAGTGACTTGCATCTTCAACTTTGGAGAACTAGGGGAAATATCTGAAATGAACCTCTGGGACATTAACATCTTGATGCTCTGAAGTAAATTGCTCTCAAATCCATCAATATAGACGGGGATAACGAATACACATTCAAATAAAAATCGACATAAACTACCGAAAATGCATGCATATCTCAATCAAGCTGTCTCAAGTTGAATTTTATGTTCGTATTATGTGCCATAAAATACTTTAAAATGGCTGAGCTCAGCAATCGAACGATTTTAGCTTTAATTGAAAAAAAAAACAGGATTGCTTTGAATCATTGCTAATTAAAGCATGACCATTTTTTAAAAGTAAATTTACATCCAAATTCTCTCAATGCAGTTAAACCATTCTCAAAACATTGAATATAAGATACTAAAAGGATGAAATTCAGATCAATTTTATTTACTATTATGATCAATCATGACATCATATACAAAGCAAGCCATATGAAACTTTACACAGAAAGTAATTCCGAAATTTGAGTGGAATCAATTGCTTAACAAATTAACTGATCGTCTGGTGTGTGTTTTGGACCCCTCGGTTGCTCTATTTCAAAATTGAATTGTCTTATTCTGCACAACGAAAATATTTAAAATGCATTAATCAATCTTCATAAGAGTTGACGACCCAGAATATGTGTGGTGTAGTAATTAAGAGCCTACAAATTTTTAGCATTTAGAAGCATTAGGGTTTAAATGGTTGGTGACTACTCCAGATTTGCATGTTGTATAAAATCTCAAGTTAAAGAATTTTATACTAGTTTTAAATTTTGTTCTATTGATTATGTGCTGAGTCATGGATAGTTTCTCATTAATATTGCCTTTTAAATAGAATAAAAATGTAAAGTTAAATCGTGGATTCAAAATCCTAACAGTTTTGCCTTTATTACCTGATTAAATGGCACTTACTTGAGAATTGTGTTCTTATTGAATTTAGAATCTTTAGAACATTTTGTGTTTGAAAGTTATATATTTTTTGCATTGTATTACATCGTGTATGAATTCGTAAAGGATAATTCATAGACATGTTTCAGAAGCAAAAAATCGATATCTGCATGATTCATACCCAAGGCGATTGTTTTAGATTTCGAATTTTTTATGTATTTTGGTGAAAAGAAATTTTTGTATAGCAGATATGTTCTCTTACTAAAATGTCTATGAACGCAATTTGTCTATGAAATCATGTTTTATTGTTAAAATGACCAAAATCAGGAGGCTGGATGATTACTGGCATCCTGTAACTATTGATATTTCTAGTTTATTACGCAATGTTTAATGAATAAGCATCCAAGCAATCTAAACTAATATTAATCTGTTAAGGTTCTTTTAAATTTAGTTTTGACCCTTTTAAAGGGAATTAATTTGGAACGTTCAATTGCAAGCTTCCGTTACGGTTGTTTAATAATCAATTGTGCGATGGCGTTATACTCGCCAAACAATTATACGCAATGTTTGACATATTTGAACATGCATATATTGTATGCTATCGAAATCTTTGAGCACATGGTTTTTTCTAACACTTCGTATTATGCAGTGTCAACTTAAATTGAATTGCATTTGAGAATTGAATCGTAGAGACAGTTTCAAATAACTCCGATTTTAATATTTCTGATGAAATGTCATCTGCCTCACAATTAGCAGAATTTTGTTCAATACTCTGTTTCAAGATTGAGGATTGATGACATGAATCGATCATCAGTTGCTGCTAAAGAAGCTGCTCCATTTCGCTGTAATTCAAGCTGTTCTGTTTCATAATCTGCATGATTTATTTATCAGTGATTAATATTTTTGAGAGTTCCCTTCTAATTTGATTTTGCTTTCCAAAAGCCTTATATCAATTAGCTTCTCAAGAAAACAGAGGTTAATGATTATATTTAAACATTAACCCGGCCTTCCAATATTGTGCCTGCTATTCATAGCTTCATTGTCTTTCCTCTTTTCAATGGTTTCTATATTTTTGCTTTTGGACATGGATACCATTGTTCTTGGAGATGATACTACAATTTTCTTTTTGAGATTGAGATTTTCATTTCTGATATTGTGATGCTGATGATGTCGTATACGCTTTGCAACGGAAAGGAAATGAACTAGATTGCCATGGGTAGAAATCAGATTTCTAGTTCATAGGAAGATTACCCTTGAACACTTAATTTCATACCTTTGGAGGGGGAAAGATCTTTCGTTAATTTCGTTATCTTTTCGTTATAACGAAAACTAAAGAACCCGACACTGGACTCGATCTGAGGATGCTCAGATCACCAGAAAGACGCATCCCCCCAGACTAGTGCACTGGCAGAGATTGGCTTTGTTTTTAGGTACAAAAGTTAATGGATGCTAATCTTTCTATTCATTCTGCAGGGATTTTTTGATGCAGTTTATTGAATGTATTCCTAATATCACTATTCTTTAAGCAAACACCGCCTTTCCATTGATATGAAGTGAATGACTAGGGAACATTTGCTGGATACGGAGTCCTTGTCTTTAGATCGGTATTCAGTTTTAGTCTTCTTTCTATACCCTCTCGTAACTCAAACAATAAATACTTATATTCATTAGAGCAATTCGGTGATGGGGGATAGAATAAAGATTTAATTAGCCCAAATCATCCGAAAGATGGAAATCTAAATATTGAATGCCATTCAGATTCAACAGTTTCATGCGACAAATGTTGGTTTTTATCATGAAAAACTGTGGCCTTCCACTTGATTTAAGGATTGTTAATATTGTTTAGCAATGAAAAACTCTCCTTTAAAGGGCATTGGCTTCTTTGTAATGTTTCTTTGCACTGAAAAATGAGAATCAAGTTATTAAAAGAATCTGCTCTGTTTAAGAAATAATAAAGCTAGGTTTTTTTAACAATTTAAAATTGCGCCTGTAAAGGCAAAACTAAACTTTTAGAACGACTTCAAAACTTTATTTCATATCTAATTTTGATGTTTGTGTTTACTTGGCCTTTCGGAGTTTAAATGGTACAGGCTTTTAATTTATAGCTTTTGGAACTACCAAAATTTCACAAAGAATTTTATGGCACGTTTCATTCATTCAGTCAATTGATTTCATGTAGAAATGTCTAATTTCTTTAATCCCGATCTCCAATAATCAATTTAAACCTTGAAAATGGACTAATATTTGAATTGTTTTGATGATTGCATCTCTTGAATGATTTGATACATCCTCATCCGATTTCTTGTGCCAGTTTTCTAGAAGTATTTGCCACTATTTCTTATTCCAGTAGCTTTGTTGATTATTTTGATCTTAATTCCGGAGGGAACTCTTTGCTGGTTGTCTCAAATGAAAGATAACCAATAGCTTTTGTTGCACTTTAATTTCTTGTTTCCCATTTGACACGATCTTTCAGAAATTGATTTGAAATATTTACTTTTCGAATTGCATTCTTGGATGTAATTGACACTTGTTTTGCGTTAAACCGAACAATACAGGCCACGATTTGCACAAGAAAAAAATACTAGTCTTCAAATAGGTTTTTTGGGGGAAAAATTAATACAGTAAATATGAACAGTATTGATAGCAGTCTACAAACCAAACTATGCATTTTCCCGACTACGCTTTAAAACTTAAATTCATTTCATTTAATTCTATTTAAATATTTTCAATGCTTAAAACTCTTAGATTTTATTTCGACTTTTTGTATGAACAGTTTACTTTTTTGGGAACATTTACTAAGCAGTTTTTCAATAGAGCTTCAAGTATTTTAAATCTTAGAGAAAGTTTCTTTTCTTGGATTGTCTTTTCCCTTGTATTTCGTTTCGAATTTTCAAACACTGTTCAAGTTTGTCAAGTTTAACTTGTGTTGATTGCCATTGAGTTCAATTATTTAATTTATGAAGATCTGCAATTCTGGAAGAAATTTATCCACTTGAGGAATTTTCTCGAAGCAATGCTACATTCAGGCTGATTATGCTCTACGTTCTTCCCATGTATTAAAAACTTGATGCTTTAAGCAAGTAAATGTATAGATTCCTTTGCCAGTAGAGAACAGTTGGCCATTCGGCAAACTCATGTCTTCTAATTGTTTAATACGTTGGTTTAGATTCTAGGCAGTTATTACTAGTAAGAGGTTGGAGTTTGTTTAAAGCAGTTACTAGGTGAATTTTCGTCATATTAAAATGGAGGCAATTGTAAAAGCAAGCTGGGTTTAGGATGTTTTGGCCCTTTTTAATTACATAATAAATTTTTAATTATAATACATTATTATATTAATTAAATATAATTTATTAATTTAAAATAAACTTTTAAATATAATAAATTTTAATACATCTATAAATTTCTCTAATGGTAGTTTGGCAGACCATTCAAAGTAATTCACATTCCATATTTGTCGAATTATTAGAGACAAAATACCGAATTCACCCCATGCAATTCTGATTATTACCATTGTTAAACTGTTCCCTTTTCCTTTCTATCGGAAGCATTTATTTGAAGAAATTTAAGTTTTTATTTCAAACTTGTTAGAGTAAGAAGGTAAATGCTACTTAACTGTTTTTAAACAAAAAGAATCGGTTTAAAATCTACAAAACTGCTCACAATGGATATATTCACCTATTTAAAGTAACGAATTAAATCTTCATTTCAAAATGATTTTACAGTGAAGCCAACTTTTACGATGAATTGAAATTCCTTGCAAATCGAGAGTAAAATTTAGTTTTTTTTTTTTCAGAAGTCTATTGGTTGGCTTTGCCGGCAAGTCAAACGGTGGTCTTCTGTACTTTAGGTGTGTTTTAATCGTGATGATTGATCACCATCATGATTAAAACTTCTCCACAAATTAAACTGATCCTTCCAATTCGGACTTTTGAGATACATTGAAAGACAGCTTCAGAAAGCGATAAATAACATTGTAGATTGGTCAGACAAGCACGGCTTCACATTTTCCTCTCAGAAAACAGTCGCTATGCACTTCTGCAAACGGCCTCTTCATCCGGAGCCAGAGTTGTTTTTGAGTGGTAGTCCAATTTCCATTCAGGATCAACACAAATTTCTAGGAGTAATTTTTGATAAAAGACTGACTTTCCTATCGCACATTGCATATTTGAGGAGTAAATGTCTGAAGTCATTAAACATTCTGAGAGTTTTATCCAATACTTCTTGGGGTGCCGATCGAACGTGCTTGCTTAGAGTCTACCGCGGTATCATTCGATCAACAATCGATTATGGATGTGTTATTTATGGTTCTGCTAGACAATCTTACCTCAAACGTTTGAACGTTGTCCATCATCAGGCTCTCCGACTGTGCATTGGAGCATTCAGGACTTCACCAGTAGCTAGTTTGTGTGCTGAGGTGTTTGAGCCTCCTTTGTCGAATAGAAGAACGAAGCTATCATTATTTTATTTTTACCGTATTTTATCCAATAAACGACATCCTCTTCATGAGAAAATCCGGAATGAGGTTGACGACCGTTTGTTTAATTCCCGCAAATTATACATACCTCATTTGGGATTGCGTATTCGAAGAATATTACCAAATGATTTTAGTGATATACGGATATACGCGGATGATAATCTGAATTCAGCTCCATGGATAGAAAATAAATTGCACTACGAAGACCCTTTCAAACAATTTAGAAAATCGGACACTGATAGCAGGGTTTTTATTTCACTTTATAAACACCATCGGGAATTTTATTGCTCTTATGAACCCATTTTTACGGATGGTTCTAAGTCATCTGATCATGTGGGTTGCGCATTTGTCCATGGTCATCGCATTATAAGTTATAAACTTCATCCTTTTACTTCTGTTTTTACCTCTGAATTAACTGCTATTTACTTAGCCCTTAAATATATTGATGAACAACAGATCCATAAATCTGTTATTTACACAGATTCTCTGAGTGCTCTGCAAGCTTTAAACTCGTCATCTCTTGATCATCCGCTTCTACAGGAAGTGAAGAAGATATACCGCCTTCTATGTGGGAAAAATATTAGAGTTTTGCTTTCCTGGATCCCATCGCATATGGGTATTTCTGGAAATGAAATCGCCGATACAGCAGCTAAGTCAGCGAGCGTCATTTTGCCCCAACGTCTTTCTTATAAAGATATGCGCACAACTATAATTCGTTGGTGCTATCGCCAATGGCAAAATCAATGGGACATGGAGACTAACAACAAGCTCCATTTTATTAAACCACAATTGGCCAACTGGTCTTCAAAACTAAGTAGACGCTATGATGTCATTTTATCCCGACTACGTATTGGTCACACTCGCCTGACACATAGATTTTTACTTTTTTCCGAGCCTCCCCCAATGTGTGATGATTGTGGCGTTATGTTAACTGTTCGTCACATTTTGATAGAATGCACCCGCTTTATTGACCTTCGACGTAACCATTTTAAATCCAACCATTTTAATTTGGATTTTTTATTGGGTGAGAATCATCCCCCAAACATTTTCTTATATATTAAAGATGTGGGAATTTTACATGAAATATAGTCTGGTTTTTAATAACTTTCATTTTTTATCATTTAAGTAGTTTGAACACAGTCAATTACATTTTTACAATACAAAACTAATTTTAGCTTGATGGAGGAATCTTACACTGTTTCGGCGCAGTATATTCTATATCAGGATCTTGCGCCAGAAATTCAAATCCAAATCCAAATCCAATCGGACTTTTGAGTTAATTCTGACAAGTGTTTTGGAAAAATGCGCTAATATCAGTATAGGAATTTTTTAAAGACCAATTGAAAATCCTTCAAATGACTTCTAATTAATTTTTGAATTCGTATTACCCTCCTAAATACATAATAGACTATGTTACTGATTATATATCTTTGAAACTTAATTGAACCTTGTATTTATTATAAATATTTTGTCCTTTTATTACCTGATGTTAGCATAATTGGTAGTTGGTAATTTCAGGATAGATTTTGTCCCAATAATCTGATAAATTGGAAATATGATTTCTTTTGAATGGTCTATTT
>JAOUZG010047621.1:28759-61380 GCA_026289955.1 Argiope argentata | reverse complement strand
ATAAAACGCACCCAGAAAGATTTATTGTGTAATTAAAAAGTATGCGGATTCTCTGCAGGTAATAAAATTGAATGGAAGGTAATGGATGGAAAGTCTTTCTCCCAGAAACGTCTGGACAAATCACTGCGTAAAATTTATTTTTACATCTTTTTAAGATTTTTAAAAAATGCAGGCATTTAATTTCTTATCAGGTGCTACGTAACAAAGTGCCTCACAATATTTTTATCCATGCAGTTTTTACGTTTTATAGCCATGGAGTTCCCACTGTACTCGGTTGATCAACCAGACTAACGTATTTACACATAATGGAATTCCTTCCAACTGCGATAGAAATCTACAAATCTTGTAAATACATATTCCAAATTTCAATCATCCAGCTCCAAACACTTCTGAGTAATTGCGCTCACAGAGAGACATTAATAATGCCAGAAAGGGGCGTTATGGACTGCGGAACGTATGAAGCGTGGTGATATCATTAAAATCTAGAGTTACAATTTTCGAATAATTACATTTCTTTTTATATTTTGTATACGAGAAAGGTTTCAGAGAAATGGTAAATCAGTTTCAGATAGTTCCTTGCAGCTAGAAAGAAACCTTTCTTATTTTTCAATCTTTTAATGTATTAAAATATCTTATCATAATCAATAGTGCATCTTTGTTGGCAACACTTCTCGAACCCCCATTCTTCCGAAAACGAAGACGAGACTACTACCCGTCATCTTAACATTGCTATCATTTGAAAATGACATGTTTCCAAGATACGATCCTTCTCGTCTGATCTCAGTACAAACGGTCTACAACGATTTTTTAAATAAAATATCGGCTTTGAGGCTGCAAGATTTCACGTTCGATCCATCGTGTCGTTGCAGTTTTTGTATTTGGGTAGGGTTCAAAACTGTGAATCCTGCCCCAAAATATTTCTCATGTTTTACTAAAGAATTGAGCTTTAATATAATTAAATCCAAAACAAGCTTAAATTGAGAATAAATTAATCGAATTCACCTCTACCATTGGAAAGATTTCAAAACGCAGAACAAATCTCATGAATGAATCATTTAATTGGGCAATCACGGTCTACAATGGAATTTTAAAGCGAAACATTTGATTTATGAGACATGATTAATCTATTATTCAACAAATGACTATTTATAACGAATTTACTTTACAATTATTCTAACACTATATGATTAATTATATATATTCTGATGTATTTACGAGTATTATTTAATATCATAATTCAATGCGAATTTTTGAAAAAATTATGTGATCGATAAATTAAGAGAACAGAGAATTTTAATACAAAACACTATAACTAACGCTTCATGAAACCGAATTTTGTTTCTCACTTGTTAATGCAAAAAAATATATTTTAATCGCTACTTTCTTTTTTATTCATAGCTAATTAAATTGATCAGAATTAAAAATCTTCATCGATTAAGATTTTACTAATGATTTTATCGCATTAAATAAACTAATCCATTTTACATGCAAGTCAGCTTAAAATGTAATTCTCATTCCATATAAAAAAGGCTTTGCCAAATCAACAAGATTTTCGTTACTTAAGTTGGAGAAAATAACACGAAACGCGTCTGATTGGTTGTAAGGTTTATACATCTACCACATTTTCTAATCCTTCCCAGCCATTTGCTAATTTCTTTGAAAATATTATGCTAGAGAGTATTGAGACGTCATGGATGCTTGAATTCCCCTTTCTTCTGTTCACTGGTGTTTTTCTTTTGGTTTTTGTCCTTGAGTTGGTGATGTGGTTGCGGAATTCGATTTACTTGTTGTTGCGAACGGAGAGAGGAAAAACCGTCCGAGAGGCGGCGCTGTTTTGAAATGACGTAACTATGTATGTGTAAAGTTTCTGTTCTTGTTTCAATCAGTTAGATTCTGTTTTTAGTCAGTGTAACATGTAGTTGAATATTTCACGGTTTCTGAAGTTGATTAAAAGTGTGTGTTATGAAACAAATTGGACTTATTTTTTTCGAACCCAATACACCCAGCATCGGGTAGATGCACCCTGCATATCACGAATGAATTTATTCTGGTTATGATTTAACATAAATTATTGGTACCCTCGGCGGGACCGGGTGTATTGGATTTTAACGGAAAGCTGTTTGGAGCTTTAAAGTAAATATTTTTGAACTGATTTGAAACCGTTGAATTTTTCGTAATGGATCTGAAGACGTTAAAATTAAAAAGAAAAGGGCTCAGAATGGCGTTTACGCTCTGTGCTAACAAAGTTGAAGCCGAATTGGAAGAAACGAGTGAATCAGTTTCGCTTTCGGTTATGAAGATGCAGCTTGCGGATAAATTCCAGCGCCTTGATGTATCTCAAGCTGAAATATTTGAACTCTTATTAGTGCAAGAAGATGGCGAAAGCCTATTTGCGAAAGATTTAGAAGAATCTGATGTATACAGAGATCGATATTTGGAACTTTGTACACGAATTGAAGCACAGCTGCAACCTGTTCCTGAACCCGTATTATGTGAACCAGCACGAAAATTTAAATTACCAACAATTGAATTGAAGAAATTTAATGGAGAACCAAAAGAATTTCTGTCTTTCTGGAGTCAATTCAAGAAAATTCACGAAGATAACTCCATTGCTGATGAAGACAAATTTCAGTATCTTCTACAGTCAGTAGAAACCAATTCGAAAGCAGAACGATTGGTTCTCAGTTTTCCAGCCACTGCTGTGAACTATCCGAAAGTAATAGAACAATTGAAGGAACGCTTTGGGCGTGATGATCTACTGGTTCAAGTTTATGTGCGAGATATGTTATATCTCGTTATGAAAAATGCCGTTAAAGGACGAGTCAAGGCCGACTTAACGTCGCTGTATGATGAACTCGAGGGAAAATTAAGGGCCTTAGAAAGCCTGGGAAGAACTCAGGAGAAATACGGAGACTTTTTAATCCCATTAGTAGAAAGTTGCCTTCCCGAAGAGGTGTTGATCGCGTGGGAGCGAAGCAGAAACCAAGAGCTACCGGACACCAAAAGCTGTCGTTCCTTGGAACATTTAATGACTTTCCTACGCAAAGAAGTGCAAGGCGAAGAAATGGTGTCGCTTGCACGAAGTGGATTCATTTTAAAAGAACCCCACTATAATCTAAAAAAGGATACTTCTCTTGTTAAGGTAAATCGCGATCTTGCTACCGCCTCTGCCTTTGTAAGCCTGGATTCTGGTAAGCGTTTTCTTAATTGTATCTTTTGCGATAAAAGCCATCCTAGTGAAAAATGCTTTGCTGCTAGGAAAATGTCACTGGATGAGAAACGGAAAGTTTTAATAAAAAAGAGTGCATGTTTTTCTTGTTTAAAAAAAGGTAGTCATTTAAGTAAATTCTGTAAATTTAATCATAAGTTAAGTTGTTCTTTGTGCAATAATAATTCTCATTTTGAAATAATGTGTCCAAACCAAGAAAAAGAAATTATTTGTAAAACAGAGAATTCTCTCTCTAATTGCTGCAGAAGCGAACGTGTGTTTTTACAAACACTTTGCGTGGTTATTCGCTGCCAAGGTCATGAGAAAAGAATTCGTGCGTTATTAGACTCCGCGAGCCAAAGTAGTTACATCAGCGAAAAGCTAATAAATCTGTTTAATTTAACTCCTCTTAGAAGAGAAACAGTGATTCATGCGCTGTTTGGGGGGGAGGAAACGGAACCGAAAGAACATAGTGTTTTCTATTGAAGTGAGCGATTTAAATAAAACTTATTCTTGTGGTTTTGAAGTTCTTTCAGAAAAAAAGATATGTGGATTAATTCCTAAAATTATTGATAAGAAAGTTTTGACTGATTTAAGAGAAAGAAAAATAACTTTGTCAGATTCTTTTTGTGAGGAAGCGGAAATCGATCTTTAAATTGGGGCTGATGTAATGGGAAAATTATTAACAGAAAATATTGCAGAATTGGACTCCGGATTGACAGCCGTGGAAAGTAAGCTGGGTTGGACGGTAATAGGAAAACAGAATTTTCGTGGAAGGAATAATTTAATGACAACTGTGTCTATGCATGTCGGGAGAATTCCTTTGAATGAATTATGGGAACTTGAGGCTTTGGGGATATCTGATCCTACTGAAACAGATAAAGATGAAAATGATTTATCTGACTATAAGGAAAAAATGAAAATTCTTCCCAATGGAAGATTCGAAGTTGAGCTACCGTGGAGAATTGAATCAAGGAATTTACATGATAACATGGAACTAACTTGGAAGAGACATGAAAGAATGATTAATAAATTGAAGAGTGGTAATTTTTTCGATGATTACAAGCAGGTATTCATAGAATGGGAAAAAATGGGTGTAATTGAAAGAGTACCTATAAACGAATTGAGTAATAACTGTCATTATTTACCGCATAGGCCAGTTATAAAATTAAATAGCGAAACATCGAAGGTTCGGCCGGTATTTGACGCTTCTGCCTCTCAGAGGGGGAAATTCTCATTAAATGAATGTTTGTATAAAGGAATTAATTTACTGGAAATGATACCCGATATTCTTGATCGTTTTAGAATTTTTCCTATCGGTATAAGTGCTGATATTGAAAAGGCATTTTTGATGTTGTCTGTTGCCCCTAAAGATAGGGATTTTTTAAGATTCTTTTTTCCGGACTCGGAAGGGCAAGAAATTTATAGACATTGTCGTGTGGTGTTTGGGGTTTGTTCAAGCCCTTATCTACTAAATGTATCTTTAATGCATCTTTTAGAGAATTGCCCTCCTGAATGTAATGAAATTGCTCAAAAATTGAAAATGTCATTCTATGTTGATAATTTAGTATCTGGAGTTTTTAGTGTTAATGAATTAGAGCAATTTATTGAACAGGCAAAAAATATTATGTCTAATGGTTGTTTTAATTTGCGTGGGTTTGAGAGCAATGTTGCTGGTGACAATGTTGACAAACATTCCGGTACTACTTCCGTTTTAGGAATAGTGTGGGACTTGGATAATGATACTTTGAGTTGTTGTATAGATTTAGAACCGGTTACATGTGAATTGAAAATAACAAAAAGAGTAATTCTGTCTAGGGTACATGGAATTTTTGATCCTATTGGATTGTTAGCTCCGACAACATTGCTCCCGAAACTGCTATTACAAAATTTGTGGAAGATGAAAGTGTCTTGGGACTCTGAATTACCTCCTAATATTATAAATGAATTTTTGAAATGGTCTAGAGAAATTTCTGTATTGAAAGATGTTACTTTGCCTCGTTACATGTTTATAAATCCGTCTTCTGAACTGCATATTTTTGTAGATGCTTGTAAAGGGGCATACGCTGCATGTGTCTTTGTCAGATCAATAATTGATGATGAAGTAAAGGTCGTTCTCATTAGAGCGAAATCTAGGATTACTCCTCTCAAAACTATTAGTATTCCACGTTTAGAGTTGACGGCATGTAACATTGGTGCTAGACTTCTAAATTCTATTATTAAAGCTCTTGATTTTGTGGAACTTAAAGTCACATTTTGGTCTGATTCCACTACAGCTCTTTGGTGGATAAAGGAGTCAGGAAATTGGTCAGTTTTTGTGACCAACAGAGTTAAAGAAATACGAAATCTGACCAAAATTGAATCATGGAAACATATTCCTGGAAATAGGAATATTGCAGATCTATTATCATGTGGATATTCCCCTCAAAAAATGCTTAATTCTAGATGGTGGGAGGGACCTCCTTGGCTAAAAGAAAATCCGGAGAATTGGCCGACTGGCGAAATTTGCGGTCAACCTGCCGATGTAGACTTAGAGAGGAGAAAGACTAGAGTGGTGAATGTTGATCTGACGGGGAACACAACCCTGTGGCTTTTAGATAATGTTTCTAGTTATGACAGAATGATAAAAGTGTTTGCTTGGATTTTAAGATTTGTAAATAATAGCCGAAAATCTTGTGTTAAATGTACAGATGTTGAACTTACTTTATCTGAAATTGTAAATTCAGAAAAATGTCTGATTAGAGTAACTCAGCAGTGTTTTTTGCCTGAGCCAAGGTTTTTGAAATTTGTTACCTTCAAAGATGAGGATGATATTTTAAGAGTGCAAACTAAGATAACTAACCGAGCTGATGAGAAGCATTTTTTGTATCCTATACTATTACCAGATAAATGTCAATTTACTAGATCATTGATCCGTTCTGTACATGTAAAAAATAATCATGCTGGAATTCAGATGATGCAAACTCTAATCAGAGAAGATTTTTGGATAATTAAGGCTAGGAAAAATATTAAAAATGTTCTTTATAATTGTGTAATATGTAAGCGGTTTAAAGCTAGAGCCATGAAAAGTGAACCAACACCTTTACTACCAGACCGAGTATCAGATTGTGTCGCTTTTGAAATTGTGGGAGTTGATTTGGCAGGGCCTTTAATTCTAAAAACAGGGGAGAAGGTGTGGATTGCACTATTTACGTGTGCAGTCTTTCGCGCTATACATCTTGAATTGGTTAATTCCTTAACTACAGATACCTTTTGGCTGGCTCTTCGGCGTTTTATTGCCAGGCGTGGAAGACCTTCCACAATTTACTGCGATAACGGAACAAATTTCCGGGGAACTTTTAATGACTTTTCAAGTCTAGATTGGGACAGGATTTCAAAGGAACATCAAAAGCGAAAAATACGTTGGAAGTTTATCCCATAAGTTGGTGGGGAGGCTATTTATAAGTTGGTGGGGAGGCTGGTGGGAAAGGTTGGTTCGCATAATTAAAGAATTGTTAAGACGAACGCTAGGAAAGTCTGTATTAACTCATGAAGAATTGAGTACTGTAATCTGTGATTGTGAAAGTGTTAATAGCAGACCTCTAACCTATGTTTTTGAGAACCCCGAAGAATTAGTTCCTCTTACACCCGCTATGTTCCTAAGAGAAAATCACTGTTCCGGAGTAATAGATATTGACGAAATAGATTCCCAAAAGTTATCAAAAAGAATAAGGTATCGAAGCAAACTTTTCAATGAGTTAAGAAAACGGTTCAGGAAGGAATACCTAGGTGAACTAGTTCAGAGGTCTAATGAAAGATCTTCGCGTGAGCCTAGGATTGGTGAAATAGTGTTAATTGGAGATGATAATAAAAAGCGCTTGTTTTGGCCGATAGCAAGAATAATTGAGCTGATCCCGGGACGGGATGGGAAAATTCGGACTGTAAAACTCAAAACTCAGAATGGAACAGTGATGCGTCCAGTACAACGGATTTATCCCTTAGAAATTCAATCAAGTGAAACTTGCGTCATTGAGAGCAGTGCGGGTGAGGGGGAATCTGGTTCTGAAGGAGTCCCTGTTGTTCAGATTTCAGATGATGTTATATTGAGAAGATTTACTTCTTCTGGTAGGTGCGTGAAAGCACCAAAACGATTGGATTTATTTAATGTGAACTGTTACTGTTTTGAGACCTTATCAAGTCTCAAAGGGGGGGGAGGATGTTGCGAACGGAGAGAGGAAAAACTGTCCGAGAGGCGGCGCTGTTTTGAAATGACGTAACTATGTATGTGTAAAGTTTCTGTTCTTGTTTCAATCAGTTAGATTCTGTTTTTAGTCAGTGTAACATGTAGTTGAATATTTCACGGTTTCTGAAGTTGATTAAAAGTGTGTGTTATGAAACAAATTGGACTTATTTTTTTCGAACCCAATACACCCAGCATCGGGTAGATGCACCCTGCATATCACGAATGAATTTATTCTGGTTATGATTTAACACTTGTGCTCGATTATGACGTTTACTTTTTGTGCATTTGATTGAGAAATATTCTCTAATCGAACATCGCATTACCCTGCTTCTTTCCTACATTGTTGCTATTGATAAAATTCAAGAAAAAGAATCTACTTATTCAACTAAAAGATGTCTGTGTGAGCTTCATGAGTCTTCGATATGTTTCTCTGAAGTATTGATAGGAGTGATGGAAATTTATCGGGTTCCAAAAACTGTGATAGAGTGACAATATAAACATCAAAGACGAATCTATATTCAAGATACGAATACTTCCAAACTGCTGTATTTATATACTTTTCTGGTGTGTATTTCCGGTAAGTTCATGTTTACTCTGTTAAGCATTTTTATTACCAAGTTTTATGATAATTGAAGTAGTACGCCTTATTCTGTGATTTTAAGTATCAAATGCAAAATGAGTATTTTGCTTATGTATATATTAACAGATTTTTACTCAGGAAATGTATTTTTTAAGACACAATTTCCGTTGAAAGTGCAGAATAGGCCACTGTTTGGCGCCATTTTCAAAATCATTAACTTGGCACGCTGTCGCAGTTTCTACAGTCTTGACTATCAAAGTTTCAACTTATAAAAGATGCATCTCAAAATAATAGCGCCAAGGAGTGGTAGAATCTGCTCTTTTATTTAATTTTTAGTTAATAAGCATTCGAGATTAAGTAATTTTAGTAATATAGCAAAATATGGGTTATTTTACTTTGAAGAGACTGAAGAGAAAAGACAAATGAATGAAATAATGTTCATGAATATTTGGGTTGGATGTTGACATTTATAAATTTTATATTAAAATGAAAGTTTATTTGAAAGGATCAATTTTTAAGCTATTTCAAAGTAGTACTTGTACATTTTTATACAGCATTGAGAATGAATTTTAAAATACACGTATTAAAAAGTATATTAAATTAAAAAATTGTTAGATTTGATTGCTAATTATTCATTTTATATCATTTACATGTATACTTATAGGTTTATTTAAGTGTGATCTGATATGTCGATTGTCGGTGATTATTGAATTCAGCCTTATGAATCGATTTATATTGCTTTTTAAGGTTTTTTCATTAGTATTTTTATGTGTATTCAATAGTATTTTCAACAGTATTTTTTTGGTATATTTATCGATTAAAATATCATAATTATTCTCTGAATTTATTTCCTATCAATAACTTCTTATAACTCTTTCTTATCTCTTAACTTTTTTTCTGCAAATAATTGCTTTATTCTTTGAAAATAGTTTTAATCTTAGAATTCATTACTGTCCCAATTCAATTTTTTTTAAAAAATTAAGATAGTTAAGATGCATCAGCGCAAATTTTTATCGATATGTAGTGCAAATGAAATATAAAATAATCGACGACATATATTTTTTTCATTGTTGCCATTATTTATATCATTAATTAATCATGTTAACACTAATCCTCACTTCGACCTAGCTTGCTTAACATGCAATAATTTTGGAAGAAAGTGATTATGAATTTGTTAAGTTTTAGAAAAAAAATCTTGAATACTCATAGGATTTTTTGTTTGCATAAACGTGCCCAGATGAGAATATTTTTATAAAAAAAGTTTTTTTCAACTGTTTTGATGATAATTTTATCTATGCATAATCAGATTATAAGAATATTATACAACGTGGTTATAAAAAGCGAATTGTCTAAATTTAAAAATGCGATACGATGACTAGACTGTACTTTAAAAATCAATCTGCTGAATATGTCAATTTAATGGTTGATATTTGAAACGATATAGAAGCCTTGTTCTTTCTTTAGTTTCACCTGCTACTTCATTGTATTTAGAAAATTTCTAATTTTAAAAATATTGTTCGTTAAGACATCTAAATTTTGTTGCACATCCATGCTAATAATCCTTGCACATACAAGATAAAGTATGAAAAGAAATTATGAATTTTCATATCGTTAATTATTCGATGTAAAACAAAATTTAAAAATGAAATAGTTCTAATTTACAATGTCTGAAGTTAAATTTTCCCATTTAAATTTGATGAATTTTAAATGTGTAGGCCAAAGAAAATGCTACATGCTTACCATTCTTTTAACAATTTGTAAATCCATGCTGGTTGTACTGATATATAGTCGATGAAATCCAAATAGTATCTAAAAACTTCAAATATATAGAGGGCTCACCCTAATTATATATAATGGTTACTTTCTAAATTGTTCTACGGGTACGTATTTTCCATTGGAAAAAATGATCGAGAATTATGTTGAGTAAATGAAGAATCGTAATACTCTAAATTACTTTGATTAGTATATTATTAAAAAATTATGAAGCCTAAATTTTTAGATAATATTCTTAGACTATATTTATCCCCTTAACCGTTTTGCCTGTACGCCGTACGTGCATCGATTTATCAAATTTTAATAGTTGTAAACAAAAAATCAATCATTCTTAACAATTATAATTCAATAGTAAAATTGCTTCGAATACGTAGATAAGCCAAATATTCCATGGATTTCCATTTGAATCAATATAAGAAAATGTTCCCAAATTAGGAGCTGTCATCTTATTAGATAGTAAGGAAAATAAACCAGTTAAAGGGTTAAAGATAAAATTATATTTTTAATAGAAAAAATACCTTATAAAAATTATCTTTAACGTTGTTTAACCACTTTGCATACAATGACGTGACTGACACGCGCATTGAATGACTGAATTTTTATTTTCAAATGTGCAATTAAGCCACAGAATTAAGTATTTAAATACGAAAAAATCCATATGAATTGATTTGACATCCGAAAAGCTCTATATATTGTTTTAAAAATCAAATTAACAATAAATTACCAAAATAGGATGAGTTATCTTATTAGAAAGTTAAATAAATTCGTATTTCAAGGGTTTAAATCGGTAAGTAGACTTCTGAAAAATACTATTATATAAATTTAGGTACTTTCTGCTTTTAACGGTTATAAAATTTCTACTAGAAATTAACTACTACGAAAAGATAAAAAGATAAAATATTTTTTTTAAGGGTAGAATAATTTTGATCGACATTAACCTGTATTTTCCGTAAAGTTTAATTTTTATATATTCTGTATCATCATTAGAATCATGTACCAATTTAAACAGTTATGTTCCCTTTTTAAATAAAATTATCCCCAATAAATTTAATTTTTTTTGCGTACTTCAAAACCATTGCTGTAGCTGTATCGCATCGTAATATTCCAAAATCCATTTGACAAAGCATCTCTTAGCGGGAAAAATCTGGTGAAGTTTCTGCTTACCATTTACTTAGTTTCGAATTTAAAAACTGTAAAGGTAGCATTTTTGTGAAATGAATAATATTCCATCTGCTCAAGTCAAATTATTGATTCAAAAGCTGCTGTGGTATGATTAACTCCAATAGAATTAACCTTGACTTGAAGCCCAGCTCGAATGTTAATAACCCTCCGTTCTGATTATTCAAGCGTAATCATAATATTTTGCTTACTTTAAATGAATGACTGCCAGAGGTTTCTCCTTGGAGGACAACTAATATTTTGTGGAACGAACTGAATGTAAAAAATGTATTTTGTCTACCAGTTGAAACTTCTTTCTTAAGATAAAGCAGTCTTATAATAGAAGAATATTTATCTGTAGCACTGATACAAGAAAGATAAGAAACAATGTAAAAAATTGTTTCCCAAATAGAATTGATAAAGTTGTAGAGCAGGTTAGTTTTTGTTGGGATTTGGAGCGCTATAGCCCATTTTACTCTTACTCAACAATACTATCAGATAGTTTTTTTAATATCTTGAATATATTCTACCATCAAATATTTTAATATCCCCCAGCAGGAAGTCTGGAATTAAATCGTACTTATTTGAAAATTAGTTTGGTTATTGGGTAAAAATGTAGATGAAAATGTAGAACCATTAAATATATAAAAGAATATTCAAGAAATTAATAAGAACAGATGTAAAAGTAAATGTATTTGCTATTTCTCGGTTTTTTTAATTTACAAAACCTTACAAAATTTTAATTTACAACATGATTTATATGGATGTTAAGGAAATAATAAAAATCTAATATAAAAACTTGTTTCTAATTTTCTAGTAGAATTTTTTTCTTGCAATTCAAAATTATTTTGAAATTAAATGCAAATAAAAATTGGAATGCTTGTATCGAGAAACAGAATTATATAATTTGTGAAATATTTTATGATTTGTTAAGACTTTTTTACTTTATTGTATGTAATATTTACTGCAAAATGTTAAAACAATGCATTGAATGAAACATTTTCCAGATTATACTTGGAAGTTAAAAATAATTAAGATTAACACTTTGAACTCGGATGGTAAGTCTCACTTATCATTCAAGACAATGCATCATTTTGACATTTTATTCCTTTATTTTTTAATTTTGATTGTTAAAAATGCCTTTAGAATGGTAAAAGGATTAATTTAATTAAATTTGACTTAAAACAGTTACGAATATTTTGTAGAACAATAAACATTTTTTTCTTTAAGTGAGTAACTAAACCACGAATTACTTTTCCGAGTTAAAATAATTACAATTTTTCGTGCAATTTTGTCTCATTTTTCATTAGTCCTTTTCTAAGGTATTCTCGTTTGTGTTTATTTGTTCTCTCACTAATATAAATTGAATGTTATTAAATCTCCTTTGAAAACATCTAAATGAATTAATTCTAAATTCTTACTATAGCTGATTATGAAGTTTTTAAGCTTTTTTTATTTTTTGGAGGAATTAGTTTTCACAAATATAATTTAATTTCAGTACCGACTTCAAAATCGTAATAGATAACTTTCACTTTCATTATTCCCTTTCTCTATAGCAGAATTTAAAAAAAATTTCTTCGGATGACATAGGAATCTTAAATCTAATTTTAAATACAGTTTTATCTTGTTTTACGTAAATTCTTGCTAATCACTCTTTCTCTGAACTAGATTAACATTCTCAAGTTTATTTTGAAACTTTAGAAAAACGTAATTTTTTCGAACCAGCTGTTGGTCTATTACGTTGCTTTGACCTCGGGAATGGCTAGTGCGCTATGTAATTACAAATAATAGCTGCAATTGACCATGTACTGTATTTATTCTGATTTCCTCTCCTGATTTCAATTCAGTTGTTTTGATTTGATTTGAGTTGAGTTCAATCGATTAAACTTGACCGTTTAATCTGTATTTTTAATTTCAATCAACTCTTATCGGTGCAAAATGCATTTTTTTTCATGTTCACATTTTTTAAATTAAAGGTGTTTGTAATAAATTATGTGTTAAGGTGACAATGAGTGTCGAAGCCGAAATTTCAGTTTCCAGGAATATTATGAAATTTTCGTTAAAATTTTATTACATTATGATTTTTTAAAAAAATTCCTCTTAAATTCATTAAAAACCTTTTCGAGCTTCTGGTAAAAAATAGTTACAATATTATAAAACTTGCATTGTTCCATGCACATTATATTGAAACTAATATTTTTTAGATATTCTAATTCTATAAAATATTTGGCATGGTTAAATTTATTAAAAGTACAAAAAGGTTAAATGCCCTATTATGTCTTTCATACAGATAATCTAAGCCTTTCTTTAAGAAATCTTTATGAATTGTTTTGGTTTACTGTTTTCGCATATGGAATAGTTGAATGAAAGAACATCCGCAATAATGATTGATACTACAGAATCGCCTTTTATTTTGTTTATATTTCATTTTAGCCTGATGGTATCACCTTCGAAAAGCCCGAAATTTCAGATTCGGAACTAGGGTCCATGAAATATTCAGAGCGCACATATGTCTAGTGCACATTAATTTTGGAAGCAGAGTATCAAACATTTTTTCGCACATGTAACAAAACCTAACTTTCTATAAAATTTTTAATGATTATTTTGATTTATTTAGCAAATGATGAAGTGAAAAATGAAACAAGTTGAAAGATTTTACTTGCCAAATACATGATTTATCAACCCCAATGGATATTGACAAATTGCAGGAGTTGCATCGAACGTACATATTTTTTAATACATCGGGTATTTTTTTAAAAAAATATTGCTTGCTAATTAAATGTTGAAATTATAAAAGAAAGCGTTGAAAAATTGCTCCACCTATGCGTTGTTTCACGCAACCCAAAGTTGAAGTTTTAAAATTGTGCACTTTTTTGAATCTTATCCAGGAATCTGTCTTAAAAAAATCGAACCTAAAATTTCTAAAACAGTATTGAAAAATTGATAAATTTGCTGCGATATTCATTTAAGTAGATTGACTACTTAAATGCAAATATTTCTATATTAAATTAACTTGTTCATTGAATAACTAGATCCAAAACTTTACTTTTCAGCTTTTAAAATTCGTTGCATTAAATTACGGTGAAATAATCAGCATTTCAGATGTGCCTTTTGAGGGTTAGTTGCATCAGTGCCAGCTTTTCAATTCAGGACATTTCGTCTAGTTAGATGGAATTTAAAACAAAATCGCATCACTAATGCTTTAATGTGTATGAACGTCGGATAATCGCATACATTCTATTTTATTTTTTATGTATTACAGTTTGTTTCTGTTTTGTTACACATGGGAATATAAATGATCCCTTAAATTTATTTACCTGATCTCAAAGGCATTGCTCTTTACTCATAAAATTCATTTTTGTTTCAGACATGGGTCCACTTTGCCATTCCAGCTCGCTCGTCATTTCTTCGTCAATCATTTCATCTCTCCGTCAATGTAAGTACTATTCTAATTTCTTTTCTCAATTTTCTTTTTAAAATTATCCCATAGGAAACCGGCTGAATGAACTTTAGTTCAGAATATTTTTTCTTTAATACATGTTTGTTTTAATTGATTGTCTGTTTTAAATATAATAAGCTAATACCGAGGGGTGATGTAAGACTTTATTTTGGAGCGTTTTATGCAAGAGTAAAAACTTACGAAACCTGAAGGACTGACAGAACACTGAAACGTACCTGAAATAGAATTTGTCCCGTGAGTTGCAAGATCTTTTTGCCTTTTGGTATACGAACAACACAAAGTATTGCAATCGGAAGCACTTTTAAATTCGAAATTTCGACGAATCTCCACGTTTTAGACTTCCACGGATCTCAAACAATTTTTAGAATTATGGTTGTCTATCTGAACAGAATAATTAATAAACATTCTGAACAATCGAATGGAATTTGGTATGTGATCGCTACACTAAGTTTTGATATTTTATGAATTTCGAAGTTCATTCAATCATTAAATATCTAGTCAGTGTGCAAATAATAGGTGATTTTTTTTATTGAAAATGCAGTTATGCTTTACATTTTGATTTCGCTATTCGGTCATAAAGTCCGAAATACTTATTCAATTTTCTTGATTAAATTAAGGAGCTCAGAATTTTCATACGTGAGAAATCGGGATATAAAAAATCCGGATACTGCAGTTTTTTCCATACTGGAGGGGGGCATAGCACTTTGGTATGTGTGAAGGTTTAGGAAATAACTCTTTTACCAGTTGGATGAGAGGAGCGTGGGTTCGAGGTGGAATCTGCCGAAAATTAGTGGCAGATGTCGAGTATCTTTTTGCAGGTTGACCTAATGACAAAATATATTTCAAAATTAAAATTTTTTTCATGTTTATGTAACGTGGAAAAATTTTAAGAATATAATGAAATATATTCATTTCCTTTTTTTCATAATAATATGCCATCTGATATTGATAATACTCATTCGGTATTTTGAAAGAGCTCGCTCGAGAAACCTTGTCGTAAACGAGCTGCCTTTTGAAATGGTGAAGCTATAGGTATTATGCTTTGAAAGCTGCTTACGAGTTTTGCTGAAAATTTCGCTGCATTAAATTTTTTTACCTGTAATTTTTTCAAGAAGAGGATATTTAATTTAACACGTAATAAATATTTCATTCACCTTACACATATTTTCAATAAATATAGTGAAATTATTTTAGTGAATCTGGTGGCATCAAGATTTTTGTAGCGACACAAAAATCTTGATGCCATCCGATTCATTAAAATAGTTTACATAACTTGTAACATCCATTTTGTATGATTTTAAGTCTGATGTAATTATAGTATTGGTTGAAATATTTACTTAGTAAGACATTTTAAGAATGAAAGTTCAATAAGATGTGGCTGCTGAGAAAAATATTAAAGATAAGTGACTTGAGTGCTCAAACATATCAAATGTGTTTAATAGTATAGGGTGAGTATTTTGAAATTCTTAAGCTCTTTGCTTTTCGATGGCCACTATGATATCGCAATTATCACAGCATGCATATTTTTATCAACATGAAATTCAAAAGTACAGTATACTAAAACCAAATCTAATTTAAAATAGCTCATATTCAGTATTTTTTCTTATTTCTAAATGTCCAGCATTTTTGATGCAAAATTTTTGAGCTTTACTTTTTGTCATTAGTGATAAAGGCAAAAAATAAGTAAATATTGCTTTTTCTGTAATAATATGCAGTTTATGACAATTCGGTATAGCTTCTACTCATTAACAATCTTCCAATAAGCGTAAAGAAATCTTGAATCAAACGATTTTAACGTGAGACGTTTTAAACTATGTTCCCTAGTCTTTTTTAAAGCTCTCGGAAATTGTATGATCCAATTTTTACAATATTGCTATGATCACGAAATTAAACTGGAAATAGGAACCAAATTCGGAAAGCCATTTTTAGTAATTAGTGAGTTACTGTTCTCGTACAAAGGAATGTTTAGCGGTAATGATTAATGATTAGTCTCAAAAATAGATTTCAGAAGTTTAGTTAAATCGGAAAAAGATTTTGAAATACGTGCGTATGATGAAATTTTCTAAATATTAATTACTTCGAATTTAGCTTCCAAGTACAGGACAGTGAAAAAATTCTGTAAATATAATGGAAAAATTATTTATACATTTTTAACAAGACAAATATATTTAGCAAATTTGAAATATTCTTTTTAATCTAATTTATTAGCACTAGTCGTGGTTAGTATATTTTGTGTTGAATAAAAATTGACAAATTGGATATTTGGGCAACTAAATTCCTTAAAATCGAAGTCTTAGTGGTGTTTAAAATAAATTATTAATACATAAAAAGGTGAAACATGGGGTTTAATTTATTCAGGCAAATCTTGAATATATGCACAATCTTTTGGACAGAGTCCAATAGATTGTGCATCATTCATATATTATTCTTCATCCAATAGTTTTCACTGTAGTTACATCGATTAAATATATCTTCTAATACAGCCTGATTTTATCGTCACAATTTGAGTACTGAGATACTGATCGGGGTTTCGCCTAAGGATTAAACTGCTAATTCGAGATTCAACACTATCCAAGATTGCATGCGTTTGTGTGCCTGGTGCATGTAAAATGTATTGTCTACAAATTGTTTGGGTGTTAAATCTGTGATATTATTCCCCATTTAAAATGACCGAAAAGTCAAATTCCGTTTAACTTTTTAAATGAACAGATATAATTTCAAAATTTCTAAGAACCTTCTTAATTTTCCATATTTATGATCGATATTTGTAGTCGGTCCTCCTTTGGTTAATGCATATGAATATATTTTAATTTAGCATTCAAATAATTCTAGTCAACAATAGAAGCTTTACAACTTAAAAATTGGATATTTAATTCTTAATGACTGCTATATTACAGAACTGTTTCAAAGTTTATACATCACTTTTACCTTTTCTTATAACATTTAAGACATTTTTGCTCTCTCGTATGCTACATTGTATGAGAAAGTATAGCAATACCCTAACCCGAGATTTTAACTAATCTCCACGTTTTAGACGAATAGTTTGAAAAATGCATATTTGGAAAATGTCCGTCTGTTTTCGGAAAGGACTCAAAGTAGCTTTGAGCTTTAAGATTGAAATTTGGTATAACTCTTTATATTAAATCTACAGATCTATTTTGAATAAAATCTGTTTCAGAGGACAATCTGTCAAGATGTTCGAATATAAGTTAACATAATTACAAAATGAAGATAACTAGATAGATAAAATTTGATATCTATAGTATAGATCTGTCCAACTTTAAGTCATATCCATCGACGAGTTGATTACCTGTGGACCTATTCTTTCAGAAAAATGTAAACGCAACAATTTAAAAATGTAATGAATTAAAATCCCTTACCAAATTTGATATATTTGTTATTACAGTTGGAGTTTTGTTTCATACATTTGAGAAAAACTTATCCAAAACGCACATACTTTTGAATAACCTTAACGCATACTAGAGATTGATCGCCAAATAACTCGTCGTGGATGGTACAATAAATTCAGTAAAAATACTAAATTTGTACATAAGATTTGCAAAACTTTTAACTGTTGTACGCAATGCCATGAGAAGTGTGAGGCACCGCTCACTCTGATCTTTAGAGTTTGTAACACACAAATGAATTGCATGCTGATATGCTCATTAAATTTACTAAATCTTGAAATGAATAAAGAAATATTTTAGAACACTATTTTAACCTTTTGTTACAGTAATTTTAATTTAAATAAACATTTCCAGGTTCACTCTGTTTCATTTGTAGAATTTATTCACAGTTACTTACATTGTAGAAAAGAGCAACTAACTTCAAAACTTTCTTTCATTTTCCATAAAGTGATTTTGTAAACTTGAGTCTTTAACAAAGCGTGTCGTGTGTTCTACATTCGGTGCAAATTTTGAGTGAAATGAGTTGTCTAATTTCAGTTACAAAAATACTCATAAAACGTACTTGTGTACTTCCTAGTGAATTGCCGTTTTGTTCGGTTTGATCTCATGGAAAGCATTTTTTTTTTACTCAGTACATTTTTAACTCATTAGAGAATTCTGAAATGTCCTCTGAAATTGGATCTCTCTCCACTCTTCTAAACAAAAAAAAAAATCTTCCCGTTTTCAAAGTTATCGAAAGAAAGGCATTCACTTTTAATCTCTTATTGAGTTACTCATTTTCTGATATAGCGCGGTGATGCTGTGTAGTACAAATCTGCTGGGTGATTAAATGTCTTCATAGATATGAGAGGATAACTATGGTTTATCGGTACGATGGTTGCAGCAATCTTATTTCGAGGGATATGTTGGTATCAGTTTGAGAACATCAATAGTAAAAGAGGCTTGCATATTTTTTATCGATTTTTTTAACCTGAGAAAAATGGATTATCCATTGCTTTAAATAATGGGTGAAATGGAGAACGATTATTTATCGTCGTTTCAAAAAGGAACGCTGCCTACGACTTCTTGAGAGGAAATGTAATTTGCTGATATCTGAATATGGTTAGTTATCAACGTTATGGAAGTTTACAGCATTTCATTGACAGGGCCTTCAGCTGCATTCATTTGCCTTGAAATTCTTTTGAGTGCAGAAAAATATATGCAACGTTGCAGTATTTCATTAGCTATGGCAGGAAAAAAATAGTAGGAATAAATTCATTGAAATTATTAGTCAGTACTTGGGGAAACATTTAATTTAAAACAGATCTCTTTCAAGCTGCAAATATTCATCGATACGGTAGAAGCTTGCTCACACACACACACACATACACACACATACACACACATACACACACACACACACACACACGCGCGCGCGCGCGCGTATGTATAATATTGAAGGGTATATTTGCATGCAATCATTACCTACTTAAATATGAGTTAAATAAATATTTGAATTGATAAATGAGTAGCTGTGAATCGATCGCATTGTATGTGATAACCGATATGTAACAAATTTTTTCTTCAGAGATTAAGAAACTTTTATTTTACAGCTATATAGGATACACTTGTCTAGTGGCCATCGGAATGCAAAAGGTGTTTTTCAGTTTTGAGTGAGTGATGTGTATATGTCATTGAATCTCATTCAAAAATATGCAATGTTGATGTGAGTTTTTAATGCAATTGTTTAACTACACATGGGCAAGTGTAAGGATAGTTCTCCTTCTAAACACTGTCACTATCCTACTTGTGTCGCTCCGCCGTTTCTCTCGTGTCGTTGGGGTGGATTCATTCGGCGAGACATTCCTCGGGGAGAGACGCACCGATCCCTGCATTTCTGGTCAAGCATGGAATTCAGTTCCTGTAACATGGTCTATCGAGTGGGGAAGGTTGAAAATTTGATATTGCGCAGTAGGTGGAAATTCGAATGATATATTTTTAAAACGACGGACTGCAGTCATAGAGCAGAATTTAAAAGCATTTTTAACTCATTCACTGCCAGAATTGGTGAGAATGCATTACAGAGTGTGAAGTCATTCGCTAAGTTTAGAAACTGATGCATTCTGCAATCCTTGTTTCACTAGGGTTCGTAACGTGCCGGCATTTATAGCACATAATGTATTCTTACTAAATAATTCAAATGAAAGGAATAAATTATGTTGCTAGTTGGCAGAAAAATGTGAATCCATTAAACGTTAATCTTATAAGGCCTTAGTTATGCTTTGATTTTTGAGATGCGTTTTAATCCGTTAACAGGGACATTCTTTTACAAAATAGATTCATAATGCAAAAATAACCTTTTATGAGATCAAAGGTCATGAACTATATCCTTCCTCTGTTATGAATATCTAAATTTGGGAAATGGAAAAAAAAATTGTGAAAATAAAGATGTTAAAAAAAAAACGAATTTCAGAATCTGTAACATATAAATCCACAGAAATATATCAATACAGAAAAAGAAGTGCGTCCTTTAAGATGCTATTGAATGTTTTGGCAGAACGGGATTAATATTTTCGCGTATTTCGTAAATAAATTCTATTAGTTGGAAGTGGTAATAGATTGGAAAATTCTGCTGAAGTAATTGCCGATATTTATCAGCAATAATCTATTTTTCTTTTCAAATTTCTTTTAAAAATAAATAACGAAGATAATAGAGCAATGCCTGACCTCGAATTGTTAATCTATCCAGGCGAGACATTTGGACGGACTTCAAGTCAACACTCGAATCAGAAAGTCCTACGATTGTTAATTCACTGTCAGAGTGAATCAATTTACTATGTATCATAAAATTGAAAAGTAACGGTATACCATTTTAAAAAATGCATTTGATTTTTTAAAAAATTTCACCTCGGTTACTTAAAATTAGGACTGGAGGCTTTTAAAAAATTAAAATGCAAATTTTTAACAGATGTAATATCGTGAAATCTACTCTCAATCACATGATTTTATAAGCCATATCAAGAGTTTTAAATGAAACGAATACCATGGATACGTTGAAAGTTAATACGTAACAAGTACTGCTATGAAGCATGCTGCAACAAAAACACTTGATTCCCAAATGACACTTTCGAATAAAATTTTTATCAGTATAACAGAATTCAGCACAAATAAAGCTTTTATCAACTGATTCAATGTGCTTAATATTTTAACCTAATCTTGAATTAAAGCGTCCCGGAGTGTAATTATATACTGGTGTATATTTTTTTTCTGAAAAAGAGAACAATGATTCATCAGAG
Source organism: Argiope argentata (assembly GCA_026289955.1). Taxonomy (NCBI): domain Eukaryota; kingdom Metazoa; phylum Arthropoda; class Arachnida; order Araneae; family Araneidae; genus Argiope; species Argiope argentata. The sequence continues at coordinate 40,297 of JAOUZG010047621.1, read as the reverse complement.
GGCTTAAATTCTCTGGCAAACATCAGTAATAAAAATGATACTCCTTCTTTAGCATAGCGATTTTGTACGAATATTGCATTAAGACCCCTTTTCTCAAGAAAAAGTGAAAACACTGCAGAAATCGCATTGATCTGATAGCTGGCAGTGAACGAGTTAAACATGGAGTTTCTCACTTACATAATTGTTTGGAATGATGTTAGTACATGGTTGTAGGCACCTCAAATAGACGATTAAATTTTTTTCTCCATTCAGTGGTTTTCTAGTGGATCGATAACTAAAGCATTTATTTCTTAAAGTTAGATTGCAAGTTAAACTTGCATTGGATATTTGATAATTTTGTGAAATTTCAATTCCGCCGCAGCACTCATTAGTGACCAAAATTTCCTTCAATCCAAACATTAATCATTATTGCTCTCTGAAGTACTCGAGACCTTACAAACAAATGAACTTCTAGAAAGGCGCAGTTTAAGTCATATATATTAAGAGAATTAGATTCTTCTCCATTGCACTATTCATTAAGAGACTGGCGAACTTTTCGATACAAGGTCTTGTAAGAAGATGTATATTTTGTTTAAGAATAATTGCGCTTCCCAAAATTGTATGTTTCCACCTTTAATTTATCAAATTTAAGACAATTCTTGATTCAGACAATACCGGTCATTCTTTCGGGGTGGCCGGTATTGAAATCTGTGCAATGCAAACTTTAATATTTGTCTAATTTAATCCTTCCAGTTTAAATCTAAGAGGGAGAGGACTGGATAAATATATCACCTATTCGCTTATAAGATGAATGAACAAAGTTCGTGAAAATGCAGAACCAAAATGTAATAGTGTCTTTTTGCAAATTCTGAAAATGCTTGACACATTAAATCCCAATGCTAATGCCATATAATTCTGGCTGAACATCTTCTATTCAATTTCGTATGAACTTGAATATTAACTTGCTCCTAGTTGCATGAAGAACGCGTTGGACGGAACTCTTTGTCCTTTGCATGGAGAAAGCGCTTTAGTGAATTCAGTATGAAAAAAAATCCCTCTTATTCCTCGAATTTGAGATTTATTAAAGTGAGAAGAATAACTGTTTGCCGAACTGTTAAAAAAACTTTGCCGAAGTTGCTCGTGATTTTGTTAATGCAAAATAAAGCTTGAATCTTGTGTAGGCTCTGGAAGGTTTCTAAGAACGCAAATTCTGATTACGACTGCAGTTCATAAACACAGCTTGCTTTGTGGATTGTTTTTTATTGTTAAAATTTTGTTGGCATACAGAAGAAATTTGATCTTCATATTTGATAGTTTTTCAAATTAATACTATTCAATAATGATGCTGTTAAAGGACGAACGTTTCCATAAATTTTAGTTTGGAAAAAGTCTTCAAAGCACCGCTTTGAAGTACAAAGAAATCGTTCCAATTTTTTTTTAATTTATTGATTTGAATTATTCTGCTTAAAAAGAATATTTATTTTTTTCAATGCATTTGATTAATATTGTTTATTATCATGATTACAACTTTTTGAATAATTCTCAGACTTTTTTTGCTGGTTTATTACTTTCAGTTCTAAGATTAAATTTTGAAATAATTTGCAGGAAATATGAGTACTCCTTTCTTTCAAGAGAGAATTAAATATCACCATTGAGTAATGTGAGTTATTTGAAAAAAAAATAAATCAAGAGAAAATTCATCTCGTATTTTACTCGGGCAGGTTTCACCATTTTTAAGACATTACAAATAGATATGACATAAATCAGAATTTTAAAGTTCCGGGATGGGAAATTGCAGTTTTGTTTCTTTTTCTAGCAAATTTGTAAATAATGGAATCCACATTAGCTTTTATAGGTTAATTATTATTGTATTTTAGATTTTTTAACAAGAGAAAGGTTGTTATAAAGATAATCGTGTTCAAAGGTCTTGAAAAGCATCAGATATTTTCTTTTAAATTAGTTTTCCCCTTTTTCTGTAGTTCCATGGTCTAGTGCTAAAAGTTGCACCTTCTGCCCCAAAGGTAGATTATTTGCGAAATGTAATGGGATGAGATATTAGACACAAATAATGGTTAAAAATGGAGTTAGTAATCAATTTTGTAACAGGACTGAAAAGCAGTTAGATGTGGCGGAACTTACCTTAGTTGGGAAATTAACAGGGATTTATAATTGGCGTATTGGAGCAATGTATTTTTTTTCTTACTAAAGATCGACAATGACTGATATTGATGGTTGAAATTGTATTGAAAAATATAGCATCCAAGAACATTTATATAAAAAAATGTTTCTTGAGTTATTATTCTTTGTAGTTGTCAGCATCGTAAAAACATGTGAACAAATGTATAGCGAAATTGTTAATAAGAATATGTGCACAATAGGCCATTAAGAAAAAGACAGAGATGCACTTTTAGTTTTCATCATTTAATCAATACCTTTTGACACTTCTATTTGCATTAATGATAGGAAAAGTCACTCAGCGAATTACTTACAAATGGTTTGCAAAAAATGTGTGCGAAATTGCCATATTTAATGCAATTTGTAATAATTCAGAAATTCTAAGGAAGGTTTATTTCTTCGAGTTTCTTTCACCGATTATTCATATTCTCAAATCGATAACATGTTTGGGTTGAAAAGATCGTTCGTTGTACATAAATATAGTCCATAATAGATTCAGATTAGTTTCACGGGGTTTGTTATTCACTATTTGATAATTTTTATAGACAATTTGGAAAATTATTTCGAAATTTTCCATCGAATGCATTTTAATTAGCTTGTCTAATCAATGTCGAATAATCAACTATTAATCACATTTAAAATTCTATGTTTCCAAAATCATATTTTTTCTGCTTCTATTTCGTTTTGGACAGTTTTGTCAAATTTCTATTTTTGTTAATCTTGGAATTGATAATAAACTAACTTTGATTTTCAAGAAACAACTTTTTTAATTTTTTCAATATTTTGAATAAATGATTATTATTTTACATATTACTTACATTTCAAAGTAACTTATATTTAGTTATTACTTACTTTTCCATATCTGTACTCTTATTCCATTTGCTGTTGATTGCTTTGCAAAATATCTAGAGCTCAAAAGTAGAATCCTGTGCCTTTTATTCAAAACGAAGTTTGCTTAAAGGGTTTTTTTCATTGAATATTGTAGTGATTTGCCCTAAATGAAGAAGTACTTCATTTTCAGAGGAAAAGTTAAAGCAGAAGTCATTTAATAAATTCATTTTAGTACCTTCGAAATTTTTAATTAAATTAAAAATTTATAAATAATTATATTATGCAAAAGATATCATTTGTTTATTTAAAAACGAATTTGTTTTTTAATGTTTTTAGAAAAATAAATCTCTTCTAATTCTTTCAAATTAAATATTGTACTATTATTTCTATTGTATTTCCAACATTCAGTCTAATTTAGGGTAAAAAATTGCATTGGTGTTTTCTAAACTTTTCAGGCTTCTCTCATCACAATATCTTTGCAGATCATATTCAACTATGGAAATATTTTTAATGAAAAATGTACGCGCAATTTATTTCATACTAGTGTACTTTTAGCATTTTGAGCTGGTTCAAAATCGTTTTCCTTTTAAAATGACTTAAACGGCACAAACATTGAAGTTTGAACTATTTTTTACTCTCCTGAAAGCTTGCAGTGAAATATTTTATCGCGAGTGAAAATATTTGCTAAATATATTTGAGCCTTTCTTCCTTTTTTTTTCTTTTAAGTTTACTAACAACAACAAAAGTTTATTTTTTAAAATCTTGATACATTTTTTTCTTGAAGTGGAATACTACTTGAAAATACTATATGAAATTCTTTACTAAAATGGAAAGAGACCAAATTCAATTTTCTTTGGAACTTTAATTGAGAAGGGAAGTTCTATGGTGGCGACTTGGTTATTTCCTTAAATTGAGATTTGGGAAAATTGTTCGCATACATATAAAAATTTATCAGAAACGTCAGCTGCAGGACTAAACTTGGTAATGTGTTTAAAAAAAAGAGTAATTCATCCACAACCGAGTGAAAGTCAAGAATTTATAAGTATAAAATTTAATACAATTTCTTACCATCTACACTAAATCAGAATTGATTCTCTAACAAATCCGAAACATAAACTAAATCCACTTTGTCGTTTGTACGCATCAAACGCATTCAATTGAAATTTCTGAGGGTTGTCGCAACGCGCTTCAAGTGTTCTTTTTCATTTGAAAACTTGTAAGCATTAAAAACGCTTTGTAAATGTTCTTGTTATAATTTCAATTGTTGTTTGTTCTAACGTAACGGGAAAAGAAATTTGAGGACAGGAGAAGACGGCAAAAGGGCTGTAAATATAAATTTTGATTTTTTTTTAAAAACCTACGATATTCAGCAATTTACAAACAATTCATTCTCTTATGTTTCCTTAAAAATAACTCTAAAAAGAGGGGAAAAAAACAAATTCCATGCAAGATTATATAGAGCGTGTTAAAAACTTGTCCGCGGCATTTAAATGAGAATGCTGGCGAATTTTCAGGTCTTGAAATTTCAAAATGTCCATATGTTTTATTTCTCTGCTGAGATTTAAACTGTTTAATTTTCATAAAATTTAAATCTGTATATTTCATTGAGATGCGTCATTGTTTAGTACAATTTTATCTTCCAGAAAGTGAGATAAAACCCTCCCTTCCCACTATCAATCGACCTAAATATGATCTTCATTCAGCTGCCGCAGATTTAACCCGGCAGGACGGGCGCCGCGAAAAGTAACACGAGAACGGGCACGGGGTGTCAGCACACCCCAAACATATTAAATGGCATAGATGCGAAAGTTTTTCTAAATTTTAATTGCTAAAGAAATTTATGAAAATTACCCTTTTTTCCGAGAAAAATGATAACTAATATGTTAAATTATCGTAATTTTCAAAATTATAAATGAATTAATTAAAAGCTCACACCGTTTTTGTCTCAGTTCGAAAAACGGAAATTTTCCCCTGTGATGATTTTTTTAACAATTTTTATTATAGTAAAAATTATGCATTATTGTAAATTAAAATGCTGAAACTAATCAATTTTCTTAATAATTTAGGTGTACATGGATCTGAAACTTTAGATTTTTGTAGTTATTACATACAGCTTCAATTTCTGAGTGTTCTCGACATATATTTTTGTCGCACCTCACAAACATGGTTTTTAATTTAATATCTTTGTTTCTTGGACACAAATAGCATCTTCTGTGACTCAGCTTTATTTATATCTTTTCCGATAAAAAAGCTAGTTTGGTCGCAAAATTCCTCTGAATAATCACATTCTTCTAATTCAGACTAGTGATCACTGAATATGCCATCATTATCTGAATCGTTTAATTCTTTAACTATATTCTTTTCATCTGACGAAATCTCCTCTGACATCTCTTGAAGTCTGTTTATTTCTTGCTTATACGTCAAACAAAGAAAATACTGTTCAGAACGACTGGAACAAGTCATGGTTTCCCACTAAAAAATACTAACACGAGCGCGCGCACGGGGTGTCCGCACACCCCAAAATCCTTCTATAAGACTAAAATGGAGTCAGAATTCGCCGTTTTCAGACTCTATGGATGGAAACTGACCTTCGAGGCAGGTACTGAGGGGCCAGACCACTTCGGTTTATTGAGACAGACAACAGATGAATATATTTGGGCGTGGGGTGTCGAAACACCCCGCGCCCGTCCTGCCGGGTTAAGGGAGCGCCATGTCTAAAAACGGACAAAATATAGATTTTTATTTGAATGGTTCACTTCGAGGTTATATCCTTTATTAATTTCTGAAATGAACCTTCAGTATTTACAAATACAATGCTTTTGCAAATGACACCTTTCAATTTTTTTTACACCCGTTAGCTAACAATAGTCTTCTTGTAAAGAAAAAATATTGCGAATCGTGTTTCAAATTCCTTTAATTTAAATTCATTTATTCTGTTTCACTCCAAATAGGAAGCTCAATATTCAAACTAAATATCAACACAAATGTTTCATGTGTCAGTGTTATCGGATTATGTAAAATAATTATGTATTTCTTTTAATTCTTCCTTTGTTTCTAGCAAATAAGGTGTTATAAATATTAGAATAATAGAAGGAAAAAAGAATTTTGTGCCACACAAACTTATTTAAAAGCAAATCTCAATTTAATTAAATTTGCAGGTAGGGGATGAGGCAATTTAATTTAAAAATTTTGAAAAGTGTCATCAACTTGGAATTGGCACTTTTTGTCAATAGTTTTAATAAGTTCATTAATCATCTGCCAACGGATCTAAATTATTTTTTAAATCATAATTCAAATACTTTAATGAAAGTTTACTTTATTTTTTTTATATTAAAAGGAAAGCTACTTAGTTATCTATTATTTATTAAATTTTATATTTATAATATTTAATTAGCTTTCAAATTGTTTTAAGAAATTCCGTTTCATTTTAAACAAATATTATGAATGAAATCTTTTGGATTAAGGTTTTTTCTTAAAAGGCCTGGAGGAAGGAAATTGTTGCATTTATTTCTTGAAAATATTCATGTTGATACATAGGAACTTAAATTCAAGTGCAGATTTATTGTAAATGAGTCAAATCGTTTCACTTCTTGCATATTTTTTTTTAAAAAAAATATGACAATTTATAATTGTAAAAGTATTTATGAAATCTACTGATATCAATGCATTCTTCTCTTTTGATATTATTTGGCTAGGATGAGTTTTAATCAATTATCTGTAGACGAAAGATTTAGTTCTTAAATATAATTTACATTGCTAAAATTTTGTAATAAAAAGTATACGGGAACTTCCTTTTTAAACTTGATGTTATATTAAACAGCTCAGCTCAAAACATACTTAAACGGTAAATAACCAAAAATATTTGAGCCATTTTTTGAAGTAGTTAAATATGAAGAGAAGCCAATCTAAACATCAATCGTAAGTTGAAATTTTCTTGTTACTATCTGCGCAATTCAATCTGATAAGCAAAATTCTTATAGAACACTTTATTTAAAGCAAACTGACATTTTCAAAAAGGGATGAATTATTAATTTCGTGCAATTCTGCTGTTTACACGACATTAATGATCCATATTATTTTCCGAATTTGTTTTCATCTGGAAAATAATTCTGTTTTTATGCTAGCAGAATTTTAATTCTCATGCTGTATAATTAAACCACTAACTAATTACATTAAAATGCTTCAATAAAAATAAGTAATTTGAAGTTGCTCTGTTTATCGTACTTTGACCGATTCAGCAGTGAATTGCCTTTAAATTCAAAAGTAACTTAAGTATTTTTAGCAAAATGAAATGCATAACCTTGCCCAGGGTGGGACGAACATAATATCTGTACTAGTCGGGTGCCTTTCTTTTGAAAGCCTTCAGTACTATTCAATTTAATACTTGTTTAAAGAGAAAAAAAATTACACCTTTTAATACTGGCAAGAAGAATATTTATAAATAGGATGAGTGAACTCGGCGAAATAAGTTTGCTGTTAAATCGCCCTAAATTTTAGGGTAAGAAAAGCTCATAATTATAAAATGCCATTGTGTCGTTGAATTTAGTGATTTTTCTCATAAAACACCGAATTTTTGAAAATTTTCCTCTAATCTATTCTTAGCCTCATGTTACTTCACTATTAATAAGTAGAATAACTTGAATTGGCACATGAATGAGTGTTTCGAGGAAAAAAAATTATTGTTCCATGTTCAAGGATAATAAGTTAAATTTAAAAAAATCTTTCGACTTTAATTGTAAAAAATTAAACTGTTTGTGACTGATTATAAATACTGTAAGTGTGCCAAAATTATAAAATTAGCCTATTTTTATCAGTTCAATAAATGCTAATCAGGGTTGCTCATTTAGTTTTGTGAATTGATTTAACGATAACGTTTTTTCTAAAATATGCACTGTTGAATCAGTTCATTATAATAAAATCTCTTGATAAATTAGATTTGGTTAAGATTATCATAATTATAGTTTTGCTCTTATTATTTTTATTTGTACTTATAGCATGTAATTTTGTATCATAATAAACTATATATATTTCTTCAAAATATGTTTTATATTAAAAGAGGTTTATAATCTGTGTTTATTAATGTAAAATTTTGACATCGTAAGCAAAAGAAATTTTTTGAAAACTTTAACTTAATGGCAAGAAAACTGTTTCAAAGTATAAAATGACTCCAAAGTTTTTTTTAAAAAATAAATGATGTTAAATGTTGTGACTCTAGAATTTGTCTAGTAATTGTATTAATATTGTCTGCAAAATTACTTTTTGATGACTGAGACTCCAAAATGCAATATTTGAAGTTTTGAAAATTAAATCTAAATTTTGCGCCAATGCATAATGTTCAATTTATACTATATTTTTAACAGTTATGCTTTCAAATTGAGCAATTTTTTTTGAAGTTTTGAAATTGCACTGCATTAAATCCCAGAAATTGTTTAAATTTAGAATAATTTATTTTTTAAAATTTCTAAATAAATGAATTTGGAATTCAAGTAAGCTTAAAAGTAAAAATATGAGCTCAAAATTAAAAAGAGGAAATTAAAAATTAAAAAAAAAATGCAAGCTCAAAATTAAAAAAAATGTGAGCTCAAAATTTTTAAAAAATTAAGCTCAAATAAAAAAAAAAGACTGTAAGCTATTTCGTAAGCTAAGATTTGCGTTGTAGTATAGATTAGAAATGCTCAATTTGCTAGCAGCTCATATGAATTCTCTGTTCAGGGATGAGCAAATTTATATAGCATTAAAACAATCTTTCATACCACAAGTTTTTAGCATGACTAAAATTGCTAAAAATGATGTAGAATATTTTGCTTAATGTTTTAAAATGAAGCTGCAACTCTGTATTAAAACAAAGGTATATTTCCCTTAAAAATCTATTGCATGATCTAGAGATATATTAATAAAAAAAGTATAAATAGATGTTTTGTATTTAAGAGATTTGAAGTTACTCCTTTTATTCACTTAATGACGTTAAAAAAAGTAATACAGTGGTTAAGAATATTTTTGTAAATTTTTATAGCTTTTTTATGTGTGTAATTTATATACACACCGGTATTTGATAGAAAGTTGTCTCTCAAAATTTTAAAATGATATATCTGAAATATAAATGCCATTTTTTTGAAAGCTGCAGCATTATTTACTTGAAAATGTCATGAAAAATGTATAGAAGCGAGTCATGATAGAATCTGTATACATTGCAAAAATACTTTCCAACAGTCTCGCATGCTGTTATTGTTTGAAAGTTTGACTGACTGCTGCTCAAGGACTGCAAAGATGCTGCTTACACAAAAGCATTTATGGAAACTTTACACCAAGATTTGCTGTTTACGAACCAAATCGAAACGATCAACGCACAAGAATCTGGACTGGATCGTGTGCTTTATTTGCATCGAACGTCGTAGTAAAAAGAGTATTGAGATCGAAAATCATTTAAATGCGTAGTTTGCTTTCAAGGGCAAAAAAAGCCGGAATCAAAAAATGTTCCAGAAACAAGCCTCATCCTGATGATATATCTGTTTGGAGAATGTACAGAGCAACACAAGACAAACTTCATAGAATATTCTCTTTCTTAACGTATGCCATGTGATTTCCCTAAATCTGAAGCCTCAGAAGCTGTGTGTTAGGTAGCTGAGAAAGTGTTGGATAAATGGGCCGACCAATGTGGACTCGGAATTGTATCCATTTCCACATACAATTTATCCTGTCCTCCCAAAACTCGAACCAAAAACTTTTATGAGGGAATCTCCCAAGTTTTTCTCCGAAACCACTTTTTGGAGTTACGTTTATACTATGGCCATAGGCATTCACTGCGTTTAAATAGCTTTCAACAGTATGTATTGAAGATCAGAAATCTTTGCCATTCATAGATCGGTAAAACCTATTTATCTACCAATTTGAAGCCAATGTTATCTTCAAGCCTTAATCTGACTTTGATGTGCTTGGTACTTCACGATTTTTACCGATTTTGCTGAATATACGTCGGACATTCCCAGAAGCCTCTGGAAGTAATCAAACTTAGCCCACCGTGTCTTCAAATTGAAGTTTGCAGGGCATAGAATACTTGTGATTGTATTAGACTATTTCTGATACACTACTTCCATTAAACCAGGGACCTTTTCATCACCATTTTAATGAATGGCTTGGTGGAGTGTTGGTGTAACATGACTAATAGAATGAATCGTCACGCCATTCTAACTCTACGCTCTATCGATGGAAAAATCTGCAGCGACACCGCTGATGCACAAAAAAAGTTTGAGTTACCATCTTCAGCAATCAACTCTGAATTTTTACTACGCTTGTCTGCTTCGTCCTTTGCAAATGGCTTTAAATTATAGCTTTAATGGATTATTTATCAATCACCTCTCACTTCATCTAGCTACAAATACGAGCAAACCTTCAACTATTTATGCAGAGATCTCTTGATTCCATATATATTCAGCAGTTCCTTAAACGCATCAACTGACTTTTCGTCATTTGTTCTGAACTTGTTGACTGACATTGAAGTCTGAAATGTCATCAGAAGAAATAGAACCGTTTAATATGAAATATTTGAAAAGTGATTGCTTATGACTTATTGTAAAACGCTTCTACAGTGGTGCAGCTTTCAAAAATGGTATTTTATTCTGAATAAAAAGGAGATTATTATCTGTAATAATTATAAATTATTGATATAGAATAAATTAGAAAATTAGTTGTCACAAAAGGGAAATCCCCTTGTAGGATACTTATAATTTAATCATTGTTTATTGAAGATTGTTTTACTGAAAAATATTTTGCATTGGTGCAAAAAATTGTGTTTATGCTTGTAGAACTCGGAATATTTTAACTATTAAAGTTTTTGAGCGAGTTTTCAAATGATAATATTGGCTTTTAAACGATAAAAATACTAAACGTTTAGTGAAATTCTCATAAAATAACGCTAATAAAAGTTTAAAAACATTACTTGCTTTAATTTAAAAAGTAAAAAATAAGCGCTTTTACAATAATTTTGCAAAATAAAAATCGGTTGTATTTTGGAGTCTGTTTATAAATGTAATTTTATATTGAAAATGAAGATAAATATAATTGTAAAATCTGAATTTGTTTGCTTTGAGAATCATTGCATGTATCGAGCTACCCGGAAAGTAATTACTCCAGGTTTAACTTCTGGGCAAGCTCAAGAAAACACGCTGAACCTTTCTTTTTTTTAAAAAATATTTCTGTATAATTTAATTGAATGCCTTTTTAATTTGTTTTTCATTGAAAATATGCTTTATAAAAGTATTTAAAATGAAATAATAAAATGTGCATTTGCACCAAATTTCAGATCAAATTGATTGATATGTCACTTCCATTTTGTATTTAAAATTGAAAAAAAAATATATTAACTGTGTATGTAATTTATATTATATTCTTTGTTAAATATATTACTGAAGAGTTTTTATATTGTAAAATTCCGTATTTTGTTTGCTAATTGAAAAAAATGAAAAAGAAAAAAAAGGATGAAAAAGAAAAAAATATTATGAAAAATGAAAAAAGAAAAAATTAATGAAAAAAATAATGAAAAAAGAAAAAATAATA
>JAOUZG010047621.1:0-28659 GCA_026289955.1 Argiope argentata | reverse complement strand
ATGGGAAAAAAATCCGAAAATATTGAGAAAAAAAAGATAAATACAGAAACTCTTTAAATTATAATTTTTATTATAAATTATTTTGTTATACTGTTTATTGTGATGTTCTTGAATTCTATATTAAGAAAAAAAATTGTGTTTAGACGTTAAAAATTTAATTCGTAAAAAAAATGACTGCCTTCAAAATGTCCTAAGTTTTCCAAAATTTTCAAAATACAATATGTTATAAGCTAATTTTTGGTGTTTAATAAGAATTAGAAATATAACTAAAAGGAAAAGAATAAACTTCCTTACCATAGCTAGAAAATAATGCATTTATTATAGTAATTGAGAACTAACATTTATATATTTAGTTTAAAAACCTAATTAAAATTGCATTTATCAATATTCTTTTAATTATGCGTTTTTATGAAATTATTAATATTTTTAACTTTCATTTTTTAATTCACTGGACACTTTCACAATATTTAAGTGTGAAAGTTTAAAATATGTTGCTTGCTTCTAGATCTTTGTGTGATGGCAGTCAGTTTTTTTATTGGGAAAAAATTTTGGAGTATTAATTTACTACATTCTTTAATGTAACTTTCAAACGTAAATTAAAGAAAGAGTAACAACAAATGTTAAAAAATCTGAATTTATACCTTGCTTATTTTAATATATTTAAAAAATTTGTATCTTCTAGAAGATTTTTCACAGTAATGAGAAGTGTCATTATAATTGAGCTTCTAAGAAAAAGGTTTCAATTAAAAAGTATTCTACCATTTCATTAATTTTTTATGTGAATACGAAAGATGTATTAATACACTGAATTTAACAATTTTTTTAATAAAATTTTTTATAAATGTAATATGCCAATTTCCTTCTAAAGACTATCTATTTGAGCAACCTGACTTTATTCTACATTAAAAGTGCAAGTTTTGTATATATATAATAATAATAATAATAATAATAAAAACTAAATAAAGAACACCTGCTTGTATCTGTTTTTTAAAGAGTTGAAATCATAAACTTCTGTTTACTACAAACAGTGGCACTTTGTAATGAGCTATCGCCGAAAGAAACATATTTGTAATTATTGGGACGTTATGAAGGATAAAGGAATGATTTTTTGATAGCGAAACATTTTTGTATTCTGTATATTTAAATTATTTTATTAATTGGGCCCTTAAAAATCCCGTGAATACGCTCATGTTAAACAGCTATTTATCCACAAGGCTCTTAAGATCTATGATTATCGATAATTATTAATTCTCTTAAGATCTATGACTATCTTTCATTAAAATAAATTCACTGCATAATTGGTTGAATTCATTAAACTGAAAATTGTCAAACTGAATTTAGAATCTTACTATGAAATTTTATGACTTGGTGTAAGTTTTTAAACCATTCGAATTTAGAAACACTTAGAATGTTTATACTTATCTAGCCTTTGTCAATGATTCATATTTTATATGCCAATTAATAGAAGTCCGTGATAAGTACACCAAGAAAACATTCATAAAGCCGTAACGCCATTTGAGAGTGCTCGAGAAAAACTTTTTTTTAAGCAGTAAAATTTGCTGATGCATTTTTAAACGCCTTTAAAGTGAAGATTAATTTCCATGCGCAGTCATGAAAAAGGGAGAAGAATGCATTAGTTATAATTTTGTGTTATAAATTATCGATTAAATACACATTCGTCTCAAAGAACTAGTTGATGTTTTCATTTCATCAAGTTATTGATATAGATTTCATTTGGTAAATTGATAATGACACAAGTATTTTTAAATTTGCTTATTTAAATATTTCTGTATTACGGATAGAACGGGAATTGAAGTGATCGGTTATGATCACATCTGTCATTTAAATAATATAACTGTTGATTGATTAAATACGCCAAAGAAAATGAACGAGAATATTTTCATTTTAAAAGTTTGAAATTTGGCTCATCAATAAATTTTTTTCTAAGATTCCGATTCTTTGCCTACATGTTTTGAATTATTTAATGTAAGAATATATTATTTCTGATGCCAACTTTTCTGACACTTCAATAAAAAACTTACCAAAAATTGTGTTAAACACTAGAACAAGAACGACATATTTTATAAAAAGAAATTATCTTTAAAATTATTAACTATTAGCATAACCAAGAAAACGAACTGCGGAATAATTGGATGATTCATTGGCAGATGATTAAATTTTTCTTTTTTATTCAGGTCGCAATACATTAAATGAACGATATCTTATTTCAACTTGAATACGTTTTTCTGAAATTTTTATTATGTATGGTCTTTTGAAGAATAAAGCCTTATAATGAATAGTTTCTCGAACCATGTTATCCGATGCTGAAATATGGTAAATTTCAAAAGTAGTTTGCTGAAACGTGCTTTTCGAGATATTTTATAGCCATTTTACTAAACGATAATTTTTGAAAGGAACAAAAGTTAAATTTTATTTCTTTTTTAAAAATACGACTTATATACAGTTTTAAGCAAGTTTCAAGAAAATTGGACAGCTATTTACGATATGCTTTAAAGCTACCTGAAATTCTTAAAGGAATTTGAAACATCTTTAAATATATGATATTCTTGTGATCTTCTTCAAAAATATTTTTATTAATTAAGCAGCTGGTCTTAAGGAGATAGTAATTAATATTTTAGCATCTTTTTTTTATAACTTTGGTATAAAATTGACCTAATATTTTCAGAACAATTATGAATGAATTTCATTTTTTGCATGCATAAATGCAATTCGAAGAAGAATGGCTAAGCAAAGCTTTTTAGTTTTCTCTGAAATTTTTTTTTATATACTGCTCATTGGGAAAACGTTTTTAAATGTATAAAACATACAATTTCTCTCGTATTCTTGCCTTAAAATTAGAATTGCTTTTAGGAAAAATAATGCATCGTATATTTTTAACGAGTTATCAAGTCTGAAAAACAAATATTCAAATTTTTAAACAATAGCTATACATAAAGTTCTACACAACAAATATAGAAAAAAACTAGGAAGAACGCCTGCGTGTTTGTTATGACAACTATAAAAATGAAGAGATGGGTGTAAACAATTATGCTAGATTTAATCTTTCTTTGCTCATTTCAAATCATCTGAAGTGGAATAGCTATTTTGAAGTTTTTCACTTTAATTTCCCTCGAAATATATTGTATAAAAAGATCTTTTGTACATTTTTGAAAAGATTGCGATGTACTTGAATTAGAAATATAACTGTCTATAATGCAGAATTCTTCTTTAAAAATGAAGATAAAAGCGAAAAAATAACCTTTTACTCAGGAGATATGTACCTTTTTTTAAGACTATTTAACTAGATGAAGTTAGTTTCTTAATAACAATTAAAAATGGAGACCCATTAGACCACATGCATCCAGCAGCACTTCTCGCCATTTAACTTGTTCTCAGGTTCAAAATGAAAAAAAAAAAATTAAAGATTTCATTTAGTTCAAATGTTAATTTGCCATTACTTAAGCAGTTAAATTAGTCAATCAGAATTAATAGATATATTTAAAAAGATTTTTCAATTAATAAATAATTGTATTCTTTTGTAATCTTATTTTGTTCGATTATTCTGTTTATTATGAGATGATGCATTATGAGATTATGCATGTTTGCATTCATAAAATCAGTGATACTTAAATAAAAAATAATATATCATTCAAATTTTCTCTGTCAGAAAATACAGACAAAATGATAAAGCTACTAGAAAAATAAGTCGTGCCATTTCAGTTTTATGAGATTCGACATTATAAAGCATGTAGATGGAGATGTATAGCATAAATCAGAAAGCATCGATGGACAGAAATAACTAAAAAAATTTATTTGCAACAATCAATTTAAACTAAAACCTAATTTCAAACGCCGGCTGAGGAAGAGAAAGTGGGGGGAGAGCAGTTCTTTATTAATCTTCCCGATTCTATAGCATTACTAAAAGAAGCTCTAAATCTCTCAGTCCTTGGGAACAGTTGCTAGTAGAATGTTCACAAATATCTACAAGAAAACTGAGTATTGTTAATATGGCCCTGAATAGAAAAGCGTTTAAAAGAAAAATTGTGGAAAAAAATTTTAATGCAATTTGTTTGAGCTTTAGAAATATAGAACTTTTTTCTGGAGGCGAGTAAAATAATTTGTTTAAAATGATTATATTCGGTATTGGCAAGTGTGAGGAAATGTTTAAAAATTCTCTACTGCTCAAGAAAATAATAACTTCCTCCTGTCAGTTCAGTCCCAAGAGCCTTGAGGCAGGTTGCGTTGATGCTTCATATTTTGAGTGCATGGTTTTATCACAGCGTTCCACTTGTAAAGTGAATATTTTCTGAACTAATATATTAATTACTCCTAGTCAAAACAGAATAGCTGAAACCTTGATTCGATGATTTCTTTTTTCAGAGTAATACATATGTGCAAGTTTAATTTAATTTCATGCATGTCTTGTATTAAAAGATTTAAAAAGATTCTGTAATTTCTTCTGTTATTAAGTTTTACTAAAATTCAGATTAGAAGAATATTCTAGAGTACGATTGAGCTTACATTTTGAAGTCTAAAATTTTTGATGATGCGAAGATGTGTATAAACCAGATTCAAATGAAATTTCATTTATCAATTCGAGCAGTTTTGGATTTTTTAATAAGGTTTCTTTTTCTATAGAATATTTTCATAAGTGTTTAATGAAACATTTTTAGAATATCTTATTGTTAAAACCTAAACTTTTCTGTTTAGAGAAATTATTATCGGATGAGCAAAATTAGAATTTTTTATGACTGAAAATTGTACTTCAGTGATCGTGCTATATATGGACGAAAGTTTGGCATTATGTTTGTTTTTAATGTTTGAATTTAGGAAACTCAAACTCGAAATGAAATCAAAGAATTCAAAAATATTTAATTTTCCCAAAATCATTAAAAAGCTTATTAAAATTTAAATCCGTTAAATATTTTAAAGATATTGAAAGTTTCAAGGTTAATAGAAAACTCCTTACTATTGCACCTGAATTTTATAAAATATATTTGAAATTTTTCTAGACATTTGCTGATAGGGTGCTATTTTTTGATGTTGTTGACAGTTTATTTTTAGCAGATTAACATAGCAACAGATTGAAAAAGTTTATTAAACTTATAAACTGATTTCATTTATGCTAACTTGTAGCTAAGCGACGGAGAAATGTATCGAGACTTCTCTGTGATATTTCTCTAAGAAAATTCTATTTTTTCAAATATTCTAAATAGCCTTGTCATTAGGTAAAGATATTAATTACTAAGATCTCATTGGCAGAAAAAGCGTCGATGTTAATAATGAGAATACAAAAGATTTAATTTCATTCAAAATAATTCATTTCTTATTATTTTGGCTCAGTGTATAAAATTGGTCCTCATATTAAACATTTCTCAACACTTTTGATAAATTTCCCTGTAGAAAAGTTCGTTAAATATAATTTTTTTATTGAAATGAGAAAAATTTAAATATACTTTGGTTTTAAGGCAAACTCTGCACTGAGTGAAAAGTCTTTAATTCTGCTTTGTACAAATTTATTAAAGAATATTTTTATGAATTTCACCCTTTTTATAAAGATTGAAAAGATTATTTTCTCAAAATTAATCGGCCTTAAATTAAATCAAATGCTGTTAGTATTTGTTTTTGCTGAAATCATCAATACGTTCTTCATTATTAACTTTAATCCCTGTATACCTGCATTACTTTAAAATATTTCGTGCTCTGTTGGGCATCTAACAGTCACAATGTTTTCATCAGTCCGGAGAATACTAAATTGTTCTGTGTTTTCAAACGTTCGCATGTATTTTCGGGTGCTTCCAGTTTTATTCAGCTGATTAGATTGATGATTTTTCTGAAACTTTGATAATTGGAAGCTCGTGGGGAGTTGCAGGGAAAAAGTGTTGATAATAATTCGTTGTATGAAACTTCTTTCGTATTACAAAAATTAAATTACATGAGCATAACTTTCAAAGTCGAAGAAATTTCGTTGTTTAATGAACTTCATTGAATTAGAGACATGTCTGTTCCATTCAAAAGGATCAGGCTTTTGAGCTCAAGATTCATGGTTTCTATTTCTTTTTTGCAATCATATCTTATGGTGTTTATATTATTTTAAATTGACACATATAAAAAAGAAAATTCCAACTTAAAAAAATTTACTTTTTAAAATGCTGCGATCGTACCAGATTTTTAAAAAGAAGCAACTGATTCTTACTTATTGTTTACAGTTTCGATGCTTTCCTTTTTTATGAGATGTTTGAATTAAAACTAAATTAGAAAGCCTTTGCAACGAATATTTTATGAAATAATGATGCAAGTCAATTTTTACTTTACCATCAATACATTTGAAGGTAATGTAGAAATATGTTTCGTATGATACAGAAAAGTAAAGTTTTCGCTCTTTACGTAATGTGTGCAATTTATAATTTCTTTTGTTTTGATGAAATACAATTGCTCACTTCATTTAATACCTTGTTTAAAAGCGAATAGTTTCGAATTTAATTTAAAAAATCATTATATATCCAGATTAAATTACCTTTTTGTGCCACGGAAATAATTAAAATGTTTTAATTTGAACAAGACTTGAACGCCTTCTCCTTGCGTTTCAGTTTATAAGATAAAAAATAATTTGAAAGATCTGGATATCTTCATCTTATAAAAATTTTCGTTAAGGAAATCCCGATTCACAGAGAACAGCAATTTTTACTTTTTTCAGTATTGATACACACAAAACAGTGAGTTTTACTTTTTTCAGGCGTATTAGCCAAAGGAATTGTCATACAGTAAATAATAAATTTGTCTGCGAAAATTGTTTCTTGTAGACACTTTTAACACTTTGCAAGTTTTGATCTACACAAATACGCACAACTGGTACCCAGGCAGTACGAACTTACTAGCACAATAAAGTGAAATTTGTATTGGTTTCAATGTGGGCTTGTTCTACTTACAGTTATTTTGTGACAAGACAGTTGAACAATGGCGAGTTTCTTATCCATTTATATTAAAAATTCTGCGGCTATACCAGGGAACAAGGCATTCTCTGCCCTTTCTCTTTTAAATTCGCAATATAAACTTAACTAAGCTGCTCTAACTAAGAGTTTTCGTTTTGGATCTAAAAAACTTACTAAAATACCTTAACGAAGGCATTTGCCTTCCATCTTTTGGAACCAACATTCCAGAATCTGGGTCGGTGAACAAAACCATCTGCAGAGGATCCCCCATCGTGGATGGACCATCATTCGAAACTTCTTTTCTTTTATTCAAAAATGTTACTTTCGCATTTGCGTGGAAATTATGTTTTGGGTTTCCTACCGAATTCATACGGGTTTTTGCTGATGAAGGCTGAAAAAGCATGATTCCATCAATTTGTGATTAATTCTGAAACGTTTTCGATTTCTTGGATGAAATTGAAAAGCTGATGAAGCAAATTTATTCAACGTGAACGTTCTGTATTATTTCTGAAATGCAATTAAATCACGATTTCACTTCTTTTTTGCACCATTCGGTCGGTTCTTTGAGTCTTCATGTTCTGCTTTTTATCAGTACGAAGGAAAATTGACCCCCCCCCCCCCCATGAACGTTCAGAAGTTTATTGAAATGCAGTCACACGTGCGCGCATTAAGTGGTATACAACTATTACAGAATTCCTGTGAGGAGATGACTTTTTCGTTGTGTTGAAGAATAAATTCATTTTAAAAGTTGATAAAAAATGTTGGATCAAAAAAGAAGTATGTTCCATGTTCTTTTTTTAACTACCCGATTTAAGATTGTAATGTTTATAAGGGAAACGTCGAAAAACTTAATAAGCATTGGGAATATGAAAAAAAAAATCGGAATTGGGATTTACCAATGCATTTAGCTATGATGCCGTAATTTGCCGTCACCCCGTTATTCCCACGTCCCTTCCTTATTTATTCACGAGGTTATCTTAAATTACGAAAATAAAGCTAGAACTGTAAATATAATGGAAGTTTTGTTATTGTCTTATTAAGGAATTATTTCAAAATATTCGTTTCATTGTGTAACTGCTTTTTTCTAAATTAATTTTGATGACGTTTATGACGTTATTTTACTCAAACAAGGTAGCGCTTGGTGAAGGCAAATGGAAGAAATGAGTTATGGATATATTGTTTTCTGTATCGAGCTGGGTTTTTTCCCAAAATCTATCAAACTATGTAATTCTGAAGTCATATTATATTTTTAAAAAAATTGAATTTCTCGGAGATGATTGATGGTACCAATTTTGTCCATTTTTTACAAGTTCCGCTAATGTAACGATGGAATCACTAATACAAGAGAATATAGCGGAGTAAATGTGTGGAAAAATTATTTAAAAAAATGTAGCGAGTTCTTTTCAAAATTCGATACTTTTGTCGTTATAGTTGGGCTTTTTCTTTCCTTTGCTGAGAATTTTTCTCTGTTATAAACATACTCATCAGTGGCTTGTCTAACGTTCGTGGTGGAGAGGGCTTTCGTGACAGATCCGAATAAATGGTATAAAATACTTGGAAAGGCTTTAAAAAATTCCAAAGTCTTGACCTCCTCTAATAAATTTTAGATTCCTCGGAGGCAAATAAAGCCAATGACTCCCCTCTCCACTGGTGCTAATAATATAATATATCTAAGAAGAGGATTTTCACCAAAAATCCTTGTCCAGCGCAATGCTAGTGAAAAACTTTTAATCCGTTTTGAAAATATGCATCGCTTTTACGTCTTGCCTTACACTTGCCGCTGATGGGTATTCAATATTATTACTTGTATAAGAATCACTAAAGTAAAGTGAAATATAAGTAATAAGTTGTTATAAAAATATATATAGTTCAAATTTCCACCTTTTGAGCAATATCGAATTTTCAACCCTTCCCACTGGGTAAACCGTGTTGCAAGAACAGAATTCCTTGCTTGACCAGCAATGCGGGATCGGAGCGTCCCTCCCACGAGGAATGTCACGTCGAATGAATCCACCCCAACGACACGAGAAGAACGGGGGAGCGACCCAGGTAGGACCGTGACATTGTTTAGAAGCAGAATTTCCTTATGCTTATACTTGTGCAGTTCGATAATTGCGTTAAGAACTCATGTTTGCATATGTATATTTGAGACTGTGATTCTGTTACAAGTTGTTTTTGTATTAATAGTGAAATTTAGTTGGTGCGCATTTCCCCCATCTTTTGAAGGTAAGTAAAACTCATATTGGGTATTTTTAAGGATGCTTTAAATTTAATATTTAAAATATTTCATCATAAGGTGAGTATGAAGGTCTCTATTTAATTCTGACGATAGCAATGGAAGTCTGAAATTAATCGTACCTTACAATTTTATTTAAAGCGTTTGCATTTCTTTTTTTACAAATTGTTTCCAATTGGAAAATTTTGACTAGTTTAAAGATTTAATACTAAATATGTTGGCAATTATCTTCAGTATGATCTGAAAAATATCCTAAACGTACAAATTAAGACAATTAAAGAAAATTGTTTATTTCTGTGAAGATGGTAAATCGATATATAAAATATATTCAAGGCTTATTCAGACGTTAAATTTACGTAATATGTATACGTTACGTTACTAGCTTTAAAACGGAACTTTTAGTTTTGATTTAAGATAATTTACAGCAGAATAAATATAGGTTGGGGAAAGTGGGGCTCCTTCCCTTCCCCCCTTCAAAGATCGCGCACCGATATTTCGTTAAGCGATTGAATCTATATTTTTGCATTCACCTGTAATTCCGATGGCAAGATCTTACAGCAAATTGATCCGCATTCTTCACCTGAGTTATCTCCCGTTCTCTTACGTAGAGACTGAACCGTCGATGGATTTGTTCTGACATTCAGTGCATATGTAAAAATCTAGCTACAAAACAATAAACAGAATTTCACCTAACTGACATCATCTTCGCATTTTTATAGTACTGTATTGAAGGATAATTCGAAAAATATATTTCCGGACTCGCACAAGTTTTTTGGCATAGGAAGTAACTGAAATAATTTACAGAATTTTTTGGAGAATTACAATTTTTATTATTTTTTACGTGTAAAATTTAGCATCGTGTAATCATGTCTCATCAATCTTCTTCGGCATATCGTATCATCAATTTTTTTTCATCCGTAATTTTCGTGATTATGAATGTAAATAAGTGCAGGTTGTGTTGTTTAAATTACGGAAATTATTTATTATTGCATTACAAAACGGAGGTCAAAGAAATGATTCTATTTCTAGAAGACAAATTTGTTCAGCATAGTGAATTGATGAACTAGTTTAAATATAATTAGTACAAGTTATCCCGACATTTTCTCACTGTACACAGAAACCTTTTCATCTCATTTGTTACTACTCGCTGTGAAATCATTTCTCCGAAATTTTGGTAAATTTCGTACAAAAATTTTCCGGAAGTTAAAAGTTTAAAAAAAAAATCACTCTTCCAGCGTTGAAATGAATCATAAAACCTTAGACGATATCTAGGAAACTCTTTTCAAATTGTTTTGTTCATTAAAAAAGCCTTATTTTATTACAGAAATTGATAAAATTCAGAAATAATTTTTTTACTAATTTTTAAACACGATTTTACAAAAGGGAATTGTATTTTTTCAAAATTTCTAAAGCAAGCAATGCTCCGATACTAAATTATAAAAATTCTAAATCTTAAATAATTTTTTTAATAAATACCAAAAAACTGCATACTTTCCAGGGCAGAGTATTTAATGCTTTGATGCAAATAGTTAAAAGAATGGGATTATTTGTTATTGTTTCTCTTGCTGAAATCGCTTGAAAAACGAGTTTTACGTGTCATTATAAAAGGGATCTCGAATAATTTCCAGATCCTATGATCATGATATAAAGTAGAATTTCCTTTCTTATAAAAATAACTAATTAGTGGATATCAAAGCGGAATTTCTTACTCAAAAAATTGTTGATATTGTTTTTAAAAATCGTAATTTATCATTTTGAACTATTTGTAAATATTTGTCTTGTTCTGCAAGTAATATATTTTTATGAAAGCAAAATTTAAACGTCAATGATTTGAATAACGTGCACGCACATGCAGATGATCCAAATTTTTACGTTATGGAGTATACTTATCCAATTTTCTGAATAAAAACAAGCATGGGATCAACCTCTGAAATAGATTCACTCGCATTCTGAAAAGAATGAAATACTTGACATAAATACTGTTTATCAAGTGTTTTCAATTTTAAAAAAATCACATTTAAAGCTTGACAATGGATCTTTGAATTTTTATGTTAATTTTTCTAAATCGGATTCGATATCCCCTCCCGAAAAAAAAAAACGAAATATTCTTGCTGAACAAGTTGAAAGCAACTTAGCTTATCTTCCTTAGTGAGTTGACTCTTCTTCAGGCAGATTTTTAAGAAACTTATTTATTTATTAAGAATATCTTCGAATTTTAGAACAAAATTTCATACATGTACGAAAAAAAGCATTCTAGATCGTATAATTAAGTTAAAGGGAATGGTTCTTCCACGTTGTTTCTATATTCTCTGTAATAAACATGTTATTATCCTTCCTCTCATAAGATTGTGGATTTCGGGTGAGAGCGCGCTTATGCCTTGCCTGACATTGACAAGCAAAAATTATTTAACATGAATTTAAAATAAACAATAACTATGAACTTTTGCATGAATTAAAAAGAACAATAGCTATTAACGATAACTAATATTTGTACAGAATGCATCATGTAATTCTCGACGATTGTTTTGGCGATTTACCCTGGATGATGGTATATATTATCCAACAATCTAATTCTGTGTTTGCTATGCTTTTTTTCCAACTGATAGAAATCAAAACTTGATGAGAAACTACACTCGAAGTCGCAAATCATAAAGAAAGAAAACGAGAACATTTCTTAATTTCTGACTATCGTACATTCTTAAATTTGATGTCTGTAGAAACGATTGGTAGGGAGAGGAGAGATAGGTTTCTTCAAAACAATAGTGATATGAAGTATTTGATTTCTAAAGGAGCTACTGAAGCTGAAAGAAGTGAATTTTTAGCAGAGTGTTTTATATTTGCAAGGAATACTAAATAATAATAGTATTTGAATGCATGTGGAGAAATCTACTGGTTTTAAAACTTGCATCTTGTTAAAATCTGAATGTATTGAAAAAATGCATTATTTTGGGTAAAAGGAATGGTTGATTTGCTTTAATTTCTTTATTATGAAGGACAAATTTTCCCTTCATGTTCAGATTCATGCAAAGATCGAATTTCAAAATTTTCCTGAAAAACTAAAGTGAAACAAGGTTAAGCTTTATTCATCTAATCGAATTTCGTTCAGGTGATCCCTACTCTAATATTGCCTATGTTAAACAATTTTCTATGGGAAGCTGAAAAGATAATTCCTGTGCTGTCAGATGACAATACGGCGGCGAAAAGTAGATTTTGTATCAATAAGGACATGCTTATTGAAAATCTGAAAGAAGACTCTTTCATTGGTCTGAGAAATGGATCGTCCAAATATATGAAATGAAAAAATAATAATCTTGCCTTCTAATGCATTTTTGTTTATTAATCATAAAATGGCATGCATCATGTGATCAAATACGTTTTTTTATTGTATTTAATCGAATACCTTAATTCTGTGTTAGTTGCAGTTAAAGCACGTTCAAGGTAATTAATATCCGCCGTTAATAAATAAAATTTCTCTTTTTAAATTCTAGGAAGTGAATAAAAAACAAATGTTTTTTCACTCTCTATGTAAATGGAAATCTTTTAATGTGATATTTCGAGTAATGTTAAATTGCTGTTTTGTTTCCTTGCTTTAATATTAAAATTATAGAGTATTTTTCCAATGCATAATTACCATTGTCTCCAAATTTAATCTTGTATTGCATATACATATAACAAAAATCCAAGGAATTTGTTTTCCAGACTTGGGTGGCAACCCTGTTTACTCAAATTTATAGCGCGATAATGTGTTTGACTTATTTCTTTCATGCATATTTTGGTTGCATCGGCCGTTGACTAAGCAAAAAAATCCCTCTTTATCATAGCTCTTTATATAGCAATATTTCTTAATGTGTCAATAAGTGGTTTTCGTAATCCTTCTCTCTTAGTTTATTAATATTAATGTTATAAAGGACTTGAAAATTCTTGGATTACTATTTTCTAGTTACTTCAAACGGATTTACTATTTTCTAGTTACTTCAAACGGATTTACTATTTTCTAGTTTTACAACTTTTTCGTTTTCTCTAAAAGTATGCTTAGTTTAATCTTCATTTATTGCATTCATTCCAGTGTGTAACTTTTAAGACTCCCTTTGATTGAGTCGAAAGCTCGATGGCGAACTGTTTAGGGGCCCCCCAAAATAGAATCATTTTTGATAGCTATGGAATTTTGTATTTGACAGAGATTAACAAGTCTGATTATTAAGTTTTGCTCTTCATCTTTCTAGCATTATTCACTTGCACAGATTTAAATTGTAAGATATTCTTTGAAATGATTTTGTTTAAAACTTCATTTAGTTCGATGTGAAAAACGTCCAACTAAATTTGATCATTCCAGCAAGTTCCATTCTTGAGTTGGCATGCATAAAGACCGGCAAATGTAATGCAAATATGCCTTTTTTTTGGGGGGGGGATTTGTAGTAGACTGAAAGGAGAAAATTGGCGAAATATAATGGCTAATTCGTTTCAAGGCCAACTCTTTACCATGGATAGCCATTATACCGACAAGAAAAAACACTATCCGATATTGTTTCATTTCTGCAAATAAATGTCCTGCAATATTTTATTAGGGTAATTTCATATCGATAATTAATGTTCAATGATGTAATACATTTTTAATTTTTTTTTCCTTACTCCACTGATGAATCATTAAATATTAACATTTGTTGAGAGCCTTCAATAATAAAAGTTGTGTTAAATTCTATGAGAACATTATTCTTGTAATATTTTTATTACAATGAAATATTTCTCTGAATGATCTTCTGTCCAAAAAACAAAAACTATAGTTTCCACCTGAAAATAAAATTTCTTCAAATTAATAAACTCCGATCATTTCATTGACTTAAATGTATTTACGGTATTCGCATCTGTAAAATCAACGATTAAAAATGAGTTCAACAGTTATATGAAAATGATGTACTTTATATTCATCATAAAAATGTTATTCGTCATAAAAAATGAAGATGTATTTTGATTGTTAGAGCTTTATAAGTTAAAATTACTAAATGATGAATTAAATTTAAAAGTAATGGAAAAGCTTCAATATTTAAATAAAAAAATATTTTGAAAGATCTTAACAAAATGAAAGATAAATCTGAATCATGTTTATTCTTCCAAAATTTCTGTGAATAAAAGCACGAAATTTGTTATTGATAAGATGAATTTTGCTTAATATACGGTACCGGGTACTAGGTTATCTTTGGATAGAATTTGCGGAAAAAAAGTTAAATATCTCAAGAATCCCGACAGATCTCGTTCCGAAATTCATAGTGCACACATGCACCAAACGACCGGTGTGCACATTCACACATGAATGACACATCCATACGACCAGGGTGCGCACATGCAACAAAAGATTGGCAGAATCGATTTATTAAAAAGTCTCGTTTTCCGGTAATAAAAAAAGTTCCAGATAAGTTAATTAAGGTAGCTCGAGGAGTTAGGTAATAGTTAGAGATATTTAATTAAATATAATTATTTCGATTAATCTGTTTGTCTATCACAATAAATATACCCCTTTAAGCCATTTTCATTAACGCTCATTTTGTAAAGAAATGATTATGAATAGCAAAATTACAGATATGTTTCTTTGTTGACAACTGTACTAAATTTGATTTCGTTAAATCATTCAATCAATGAATCATTAAACAACGTTATATTTATAAATTCGGACATATTTCCTTTGAATGGATTAGTGCAGAATTTCATATAAATTTACGAACTTACTGCACAGATCATGTACTAAATTTCATACATCTGGTTCAAACAGTGTCTGATTATATTTGTCACGGTCAGTTTTCAAGCATTGTTTTCTTATTTTAAGGAAGCCTAAAACGCGAATATTAATCATTCACGATTTCAAATTCTTTGACGATTATAATTTTTTTTTTTTTGTAATTTTGTATATAAAAAAATAAACTCGGGATCTTACTAATTATTTTTTAAAACAAAGTACTAAAATTATTTCTGGTAATTTCCATCTTCACTATCTTTTAAATATACGGAACAGAAGGCCATCTCACATCGCCGTATCCGTAACCCTTATAGTTACTGAATGGTTTGATGGTCGTGTTACGGGAGTTTTACTAAACACCAGTAAATGTGCAGAAGAAGAAAAAAAGCAAAAATAACGATGCGCAGAATTTACAAACATAAAGGAAATGATAGTATTATGAAGCCATTTACGATTTTCTACCTTAATAAATTATCTGAGGTAATAATATGCGGAAAGATATTATATATAAAAAAGCCTCAGATGAATTATGTGATTATTTGATTATTTTACTTGTTATAGCATAGTGAAGGAGGATGCAGTTAAAAATTCGGTTAAAGGTAACAAAAAGAATTTATTGAAAGGTATTTATCGAATGCATATGCATATGAAGAAATTGTGCGGATTTCTTTCCTTTTTTTTCTCTAGTTCTTGTGTGTATATCATTTGATGTTAAAAAGCTAGAAAGGCAAAAAAATATCTCTATTTTCATCAAAAATATTTTCCTGAAGGGAAAGTTGCTGGCGACTCTTTTCAGCCATTTTTGTTCAAGGCCTGGTGATGGTTTTCTTATATACCAAGATATTGTGAGGTTGTAAACCTTAACGAAATGAAGTGATATGCTAATCCCAACACAAACTGCATTAATCACTCTCCGATGGATTGATCCTTTTGAGAAAGGCTGGAACAGGACCGTTTTCTGAGATGAAAACAATATTCTTTTTGATATAGTTTGAGGGATGAAATTAACTGAGAGCAGGATATTAAAATTGTTCCTGCCTCTATAATCATTGCTCCAATATCTTTGCCATTTTTAGCATGTTTTTTTGGAGTATGTATTTTATATCTGGTTTAGAAAGCTTTGTTTGCATATAAAATAGGACATTTAGCATTAAGCTCTTGGCCTGTTGGTATGTTTTATGAATTACCTCTCTTGCTTGCGTGCGCTTTTATCCATAAGACTTTTACTATTGAATTTAAAAGAAGGATGCTAAAATTTTTCTTCCAATTTGGCTTGTACTCTTTGAATTAGAGGATGCCATGATACTTGCTTTATTGTCTATATCTATTTTAAAAGTGATACTTGGAAATTGAAATGTCTACTTGACTACTTTATGAAGAGCGCTAAGTGCAGATTGAAAATTAGCATTGTTGTCGTTCAATTTAACAGACCAGTAATAGGACTAGGTGCTCTGATATATTACTTGCGTTCTGTGATCAGGACACAGAGCGCAACGCCATGTTCCGTTTTCGAGGCAACTATGAAGATGCCGATGTTGATTTACTCTTTCACCTTCCAGCGAGATTTGTTTGGGATTCAGATACTGTGAAGGACGAATACAATAACCAGTTGCTTTCTCCCCTAACTCGTCTCGTTAGATCTGTCATGTTATGTGCAATTGGAATCATGTTATGTGCAATTGGAATTCTTAGTCGTTCTATTGAAGTGAGTCTGTTGTGTCGAATATGGTTTGTATCTCTGCCCTTAGAGTTGAGATATATAGTAGAAATATAGAGAAGAAAGGATCTCTGAATGGAAGAAAATTTCCTTTTCATTCTGTATGTTGGGTTCAGTCACAACGCTGCGAAACCATTATCAAGAATTTTCTCAATTACAGTCTTATAAAGAACTCCTCTGTGTTTCTGAGAGTTTTCCGCCATGTGTTGCAAACAATTTTTTAGGCTTTTTTTTATACTGTTCTGTGGTAGTTTTTCTATAGTGTTCTGTGGTGTACCTCCTAGTTTCATTTTTATAAACGACTGTATGTATTTAAGGAAATTTTTATTCTTTTTGAAAGATGACATTTTTTAAAATTAAATTCTAAACCTGTATTTTCTGCAACAATTTTGCCTTATATAACAGAATTTACACTTTCCACGCCAAAAAAGGAAATTTATTATTATTTTATTTTTTGTTATTGAACAGGACGCTGTCTCATATATCTGTATCCGCAACCTTTCTGTTTACTAAACGGTTTGATGGGCATATTACGGGAGTTTTATTAAGTAGCAAAATTTTATAGTAAAAAAAATAACTACATTCAAAATTTAAAAACATATAAGAATTAATAGCATATTTAAACAATTTAATTTTTTGAAGTTGAATATTCTTGTAAAAAAATTACCTTTCTACATATTATTCAAAGGCTGAAAATTAATTAATAGTTTTCTCTTCATGAATCAAGTTCTGTCATCGAGAAGATTAAAAGCAATTTCATTTGAACGAGCTATTTACTGCTTCTGAAACTAGTTTTTGTCAATGTACACCGACGAAGTGATAATGACGTACCCTGTATTAGATGCTTTTTACAGTTATTCTTAATGAGTGGGAAGATTTCATACTTTCTCTCCAGTAATTTCAAGAAGTGAGCATGTCTCCAAAACATTTTTTACTTCAAAATTGTGTTTGTTTATCAAACTCATTCAAGTGTCAAATTCGGATTCCAAGTATGTATAATGAATGCTGCTGCTATTCTTAAGATATAGTGCGTTTGAATTGGTTTTATTATTGTTTTTTTTTCATATGTGTAAGTAAAAAAAATCAGAAATATTTTGCAAAAACAAAACTACCATCGCTTTACCATTTGAGGTGGCAAGAAATTCTCAGATGCGCGTGTCAAAACATTCAAGCGTAACTCGTAGGGGCGAAGCAATATAAAGTATCCGATATCCTTGAAAAATCCGAAAACGTTGCATCTAATAATGCAGAATAATAATCATCTTCTAAATGCTTTGCTTCAGCAAACAGTCTGAATAGATGGGACGTGAGCATCTTTTTTTGTTATGACAATCGACTGCTGACTGGTGCAGCTCGTCTTTGTTGATTCTGGTGTTAAGCACCATCTGAAATTGTCGTCTATCTAAAGAAAATTTATTGCTATTATCTTTTATTTGTCAACGTATTACTGTCTTAAAATTTTTTTTAATGCTCATTGTTTTTACTTTTCTTTTCTTTTCAAATACGTCCGAGTGGATAAAATGCGATTGGGACCCTACCAACGGAAACGCATTTCAACCTTGGAAAGCAATAAAAGAAGAATGGAAGTCCTGTTGGAAGAAGAATTCTGCAAAAAATCTGTACTGACCTCAGAAATTATTGAACCATTACCATTGGTGTTTGAAAAGGAGAAACTGCGGCGCTTATTCATCTTCCCTGAACATTACTGGCCGAACTCTTGATGGCTGTCGATTTCTTTGCTGTCTTCAAACTACCTTTCGACGAGAGAACGCTTGTAGGATTTCAGCATGAACTGAATAATTTAGATTTGAATCGGCAAAGACTTTTAAAAGATTTCATAATGTCAAACTGTTTAATTTTGTTTCATCTTTAAGGTTGGAATTTTATTTTTAATTTCCTGTAACTGATGAAAGAAAAAAAATCACCTTTCTCCCGAAGAAGGGGGGGTGAGGTTTAGCCACCAATATATTTCACCAGCCCGCATCCCTGGCATCCAGACGCCGTCTTATGAGCTGGTAAGCGACTGATGTGCGGTCAGTAGGGGCGCGTTGTTGTTTGTGTTCTTTCATCTACACTACATCACAGAGGTACATTCATATCACACTAGGTTTCCATAGTAAAATATTTACGCTGAAATGTACGATTCCACTTTGAAAATAAAATTCGTTTTTAAAATAAAATTAATAGTTTAAAAGGGGATTTATAAAAGCAATTGCTCTTTGGTTTTGTATCAAATTTTGTACTCAAAAATGTTTTTCCTGCAGCAAATTTAAAAATAATACCTTGCTAATTATGGTAAAACCTTAATTTATTTAATAAAGTTTACCATTTATTTCAACTATGCACAACATGTTGGTTTAAAATAATGTTTAATGTGCAATTATAAATTATATTTCAAAATTATTTAATACAAAAATTATAACTGAAAATAAAATACCCAACCTAAATCTATCAATTTAGCTATGTTCCATATAATGATTGAATATTCTAAACTTAATTTCAATTGAATTTTTATAAAAATAATAATGCTAGCTCTAATTGAATTTTAATTAATCCGTTATTTCTGTAACTGAGGGTTTTGTGTAAAACAAAGCATATCTTGCATAATAGTGACTTACTGTAACGATGAAATATTAACTATTGCCGGGAATTTAGCCTTTTTACAGGACTGGGTCTTTTTTGCAGATTAATCTCTGTTAATAATATCCCGATATGGAATCGGCGGTTCATGCGTGTTAATTAGAATAAACTGAAACATAGCTTGACCCAATTGCACTTGTAATTTTTTAAAATCATTACATGCTAAATTAATTCTTTGCAATGGCACTTTTTGAGTACCCTCTCTACACGTTTAGCGAAGTATAGATCGACTACTGGTGCAGTTGGTAGGTTTCTAAACTATGAACATTAAATCTGTGTACCGAGATATATTCATTAACTTTAAATTAATTTTTTTATTCGAACGGAACAGTCGGAGAGACTTTTCTCGTAAATATTTTCGCTCGAGAATTTGCGGTTTTAGTGTGAAAACATACTAAATTTCATTCTTGAATCTCGGAGCATTTGTCAGGCAACCTCAACTCGAATATAGTTTTTCCGAAACTGTTATTTGTATTCGGGGAGAACTAAGTCGAGTAAATTTATCAATGTTCTGTTCGAATCATGATGAATCTTCTATCCAAGAAAGTAAAAATAAGGTTCCTTTACTGGGATCAGATCAGTAAATAAATGTTATCGATCGGGTCTTCACCACTTTTTACCCCTTGATATACAAATTTATTTAACTTCCTCTTTCAGTTATTTGTCACGATTTTTTTTAGTAATGGGTAGAATAATTGGGATATTAAAGCGTTTAGAATTGACTTTGTATTTAGATATTTAATTCTGTGGCTTAGTTGCAGACTTAAAACTAAAAATTCTGTACTTCGATGCGCGTGTCACATCATTGTAGGGGTTAATAATGGCTTACAGTCTGTTACTACTATTAAATGGAGTACGTTTCAAAATTGACCTTGTCTTAACCGCACACACTTGAATTTTTATTGGGTATGCATTCTATTCTAATATTGGGTTTAATTAAGAAGATTAAAAGAATCGGTTGATATCAGTTAAAATAAATCGTAATTGAAGTACAAATAAATTTTTGAATTCAGCCGGGGGGAATCGATTTTTGTTCACCACATTAAACTAAACCGTTTGTATTCCGAGGTTGAATGTGATTAGTCACTTTAAAAGGTGGCTTGTTTGTAAATTTGTTTAAAAAATATTCTATAAAGGTCGGATTCCAACACAATTCTTTTATTTAAGATGTGCGAATCTCTATATTCATGTTTCCATGCATTATTGGCAATCCTCGCATGCATATCGCACATTTTATTATTGTAGTTAAAAAAAGGGGGGCTAATTGCACCTCTATTATGACCCTCGTTGCATGATTATTTCATTCTTTTGCATTTCCCTGTAGTATAGAGGGCGCTAAAAGGTAAAAATTAATTCATTTGACCACAAAAGTCAATGAAGGCGGAACTAATTTGCCTCAACTAACAATTCAATTAGAGCATCCTTTCACCTCTAGCGAACATAATTCGGAATATATTAAACTATCCGATACGCTAAATCTAATCGAGAGATGGGCATTTTGTTCAGTTAGTCATTGTATGCTGGTTTAACGGAGTGAAAAGTGATATCTAGTAAGCAGTTCATTAGTATAGTTAATATAAAAACTAAGACTAGTAACTTATAAAACTTTTATATTTATTAACGGGGCATATGTTAAGCAAAACGAAGGTAATAAATCAATTTATTATTTTTTTTAATTGCGATATAGGATTTTTCCTAGATAAAAATAACCGCTTCATTAACTGGCAAAATAGTTATGCGACTTGCAAAGTATGACTTAAAATGTTACAAAATGAATAATTTTTCTTAATTACAAGTCACTTCATCAAAAAAAAAACCGCGCACCGTAAAATAAAATTATTTATGAATCGACCTGCTTCTATGAACTTAAAATCTTAACAATCGTGGGAAACAAATTTCAACCATTTTCACTCGCACGGAAAAACTGAGGCCTCATCAATTGCACCTAGCTTCAGATTCGGCACAAAGATGAATTGAACAAGTAGTTTAATTCGATTGTATTAATTTCGATATAATTACAAAATGTAAGGAGGGGAAAAGAAATCAATCGTAACAATTGCATCGATTTGACTAGTATTTTGTAATGGATAGTGGTTGGTTGGTTGAGACATTGGATTCATAATTATAATAGTATATTCAATTGTGAGAGGAAGAATTAACATAAAAACAATTTTTGCATTAAAAAATGCATAAAAATGAGCTTCCTAACTATTAATTTCAATTGAAAAAATAAAAAAAAGATTTTTTCCCCTTAAATTTAAGCAAGACTTAATTCACTGTTTGTTGAGATTCTTTTAAAATAGACTGGTCATCATATTAATCGACTTTTCAAAGCAAATAGGTGGGCTGTGTTACGTTTTCGTCAAATTTTTGGATGAAAAACAAACAAACCCAGATTTATTTCTCTATTTTACATCGTAATGAAATCAATTTAACTATATTTAATAATCGGTTTTTTTTCTTGGAAATGTAATCTTACTATCGAAAATATTTTGTAACACTTGAAAAGTAAGTGATAAAGTATCTGATCAATATCTATTTTTTAAAGAATTTTATTTGGTCGAAAATGCAGAAATTTTCGAAGGTTTTTGACCAAACTTTTTATTGGTGATGCGAATTTGATTACTAAGCGGCCACCACTACTTCTTATAAATAGTGGTGGCCGCTTAGTTTACTGCTTCGGGGTGCTAATCGTTCCTTAATACCTTAAGATATATAAACTCTTGCATTAAAATAATTTTTCTGAATGGCTTCAATATTGTGCATCATCTAAGGAAATCGTAAAATAGAAGCAAATTATGAATTTAGTTAGTTTTTTTAAAGCAAAATTAGCTTTATTTTTTTTATTACAATCTATGATAAAAAATTAAAAACGCGAAGGCCATGATGATTGTTGAATGGCTCAAATCTTGCGAATACTTCAGTAAGTTCACAGTTCTACAATTTATTTAAAGGAATACCATTTCTCCTGGGTGCAAAGTTATATGCCGAAATTTTTTTTACCGCAGTTATTTATTATTTAGAAGCACATTTGGAACGCTTTAAAAAGTTAACTACACCAAAGTATTTTGAGATATTTAATTAATACAGAGCAATAGAGTATGCAAGAAGGTGTCTGACATTGATGAACAATGAATCGTTGCATTTTTGGATTATCGCGCTTATTTTCGTGGGAAAGATTATCCCGGCAGATTTGTTACCTTTTAATGGATATAATTCCGAATTTCAGACATTTCGACAATGTGTTCGATAAATCTTTACCAAGTTTTGTCGATGTAGCTCCCCTAATTTGTAATTGTGTTAGTTTTTATTGAGTCAATAGGATAGCCAGGCTTTATCTGGGTGGATTTCTTTTAGTTCTTTATAGATGCCTAAGAATTTGGTCAGGAGACTACAGAGGAAGTTCTGTATATCAGTGCGATTTTTTATTTTTCATTGGTAATTATTGAGTTGGTAACAGATTTAAAATTGTGAAATGGGTTGAACGCATAGTTACACTGATTACTTAAATTAAAATCAATTTAAAAGGAAATAAATTCTCTAAAGTATTTAAGAAATCCCACAAATGGTCCTAGGTGCTAGATCTCATTGTACCTAAATTTGCTCCCTGGACGTAAGGTGTCAATCGGTATTGAACCCAAAGTTAATATATGAGCATGACTTTTATAAAAGTAATAGTATCAGGTAAAATGTTTATCATATAACCCTTGAAATTATTAGTGAATCAAAGTATTTTCAGTATATTTAAGCTTATTTTATTTATAACTTGCACAATTTTCATCTATAAAATTTCAAATAGGCTGGCAAAATAGCGATTATTTTTGGCACTCGTGAAATTCTGTAACTTAAAGCTAAAGTAGTATTCAATTTAAGGGGGAAGATTTTAGATTTCACTTAATAAATTATCAATCATGCCCAAAGCAAATTTACCTATGTTTCCAAATGGATATACAATTGTATTTCTAGTTTGAGATGCCTCGGAGGCTAATGTCCTGTGGAGCTCGAGACTTAAAAGTTTAAACATAGTGCTGCACCAGATGCTTTCTAGTTTGTTCGAATTCACAATCGGTTCAAAATTTTCAGAATCGGAAGAGGACTCCATGACTCGGCGTTAGTTTAAATTTTTCATACAAAATTAAAAAACAGAAAATAATTATTTATATGAAGAATATTCATAATAATAAATCTTTAAATATTGTTGCGAATTTTAAAAATTCACAATCGCAAATTTTTTTGATGCAGGCTGTGTGAAGTATGGATTAGGAAAAATTTAATGCCTATTGTTCAGTTTTAAAAATGCTATTCAAAAAAATTTAATATGATTATGGAATTCGTCCACACTCTTCCTCCCCCCCCCCTATTAATCAGTTCAATGGCATTTTGCCTTTCCTTATCTGTTTCTACAATATATGCTTTTGAAATAGTTTTAAAATGCTACAAACCGTTGGGAGTGGTTTCCCTCAAACTCTCTCGTATACCCTAATATATAAAATTAGCACAAAACGCTTTCCGTAATATTGGTGTACAATAACTACAAATTCTTTACCTTTCTCGCAAATTTACCCTCTTAACTGAGTCTATCGTGTCATAATTGGACATAATTTGGCGATAAGTCCCTGGCACGTCGTTAAATGATCCGAAAATTGAATGTATTTTAGACACAATTTTTCCGCTCGATTGACACCAAAATTTGACACTGAGTAGCAATCATACCCACAAAATCTAACATATATATAGTTCACTGTGTTTTTAAATAATTAGGTTTACAAGTTTTTGAAAGTACCGAATGATAGGTGATCAATACTTTGTTGTAATTGGCTAAAATTTCATAAATGTCTATGCTAGAAATGATAAAACTGCGTATCGAAATTTACATAGTTTTAAAATATATTCTAATAGCCGTATATACATACTTCTGGGTGGATTTTGTTCAAAATTGGCATTAATCTATAAGTTTGGTTGAAAGGCTATATACCAAATTTCATCTTTTTTAGCTCAACTTTTATTTAAGTTCGGAGACGGTTTCAAAAACTTTAAGATTCCTCGAAATCTAAAATTCGAATGTTTTCAAAAAGAATTTTAGTACTTAATATTTCGTATACTCGAAAGTAAAAATGCAACATTATTTTTAAGCTGTATTTTTAGTTTTTCCTTAAACGTATACTCTCCAGTAAAATTCAATAAAATTTTATACTAGCCTCTTGAACGTCCAGATAGGGTACTTGAAATATTGTAATCTCTAAATGTTGGATTATTTATAGGGAGTGTATTTATTTTAAATGGAATGTTGTTTGATCCGACAAATATTTCAGTAGCATCAATTTTTTTATAAATCTCTGCACGTTCGATTAAAAAGCAATTTTTTTGCTGTGAATGTTTAAAAAAGCCCCCAATTTTTTAAAAAAAATCTCGCTGTAGGCAAAAGTTGCAATTAAACTTTTTGGAAGGTTAAAAACAAACTTTTGCCACAAACTGAATTTAAAAGGATGTTTTATTTACATTGGGGAAACTGTACAAAGATAAAACGGTTTACCAAAGTAATAGCAAGATTTTCTACTGATGAAATTATTGGAAAAGAATGTGAGTGGGCACTGCAATAGGTCGGATCGGTTAACTTTAACTTTGTGTGATGTGGTTGTCATTCATTTTGTGATGCCTTAATTTTGTGTTAAATAACTTTAATAAATTTCCCCTTAAAGATTTCCCGTGTTAAGTAAAAGATTTATTGTAATATTGCAGTTTCAAATTAGTGCAGGCTATTTTTATGAATCTTTTGGATAATATAACTGAGAACGGTTAATCCTTTGAGTCGCTTTTCCTTCCTCAAAACACTGATAGCATTGGAAAACTGTCAGTAATTGATTGAAAATCGATAATTATCTTCCTGTTGGAAAGCGATCATACCAAATGCCATTGAAATTAGGTGGAAATTACGATTGTAAAAAATATTTCTTATTGCTTAAACGCTCGTCTTCATTTTATGATCTAACATTTTTGCCTCTTCCGCACTTTGAGATTGATTCGTGCGGTAAGCCGTAACAATGCGACCAAACTGAAATCTCTTTGCAATTGCTTTGAATTGACCAGTGTGAAATGTTCTCGAGTTGTACGACATTATCTAAATACAAACATTTTCAAATTAAATTTCATTATTTAACAAACATAAGTTTCAAATTTTCTAATAATGAAATAGTGAATTTCTAGTTCATTAGACGTCTCACTAAAATTTTGAAAATTAAAATTCAAGGAGAAATTCAGCTTTGCTCTACCCAAGCAGTAATAATGCATTTAGATAATGATGAAATCGCAATCAATAAAGCAAGCTACTTTCATGTAAAAGGCCTTTATAATTAAAATATAATAAGTCATTCAAAATATATTTTATATCAAATGTGTGTCAGCAGTAATTCCAATGGACGTCCTGGTTCAGGCCTGGTTTTTTTTCTCTAGGTTTAATCTGTGACTCCCCATAAAAAAGGGTTGTGCAATCGAGTGCGATTCATGAAGGATCTAATTCGTACTCTTGGCATTTGTTGGCGTAACTAAAAAATAGTTCATTCGACTTGAATCACTGACAGATCTACCAGCGGTCTTGTAAAGGGCCATAATTTTACTACATCAGAAATACTAAGAAAT
This sequence comes from Argiope argentata, assembly GCA_026289955.1. Classification (NCBI taxonomy): domain Eukaryota; kingdom Metazoa; phylum Arthropoda; class Arachnida; order Araneae; family Araneidae; genus Argiope; species Argiope argentata. The sequence continues at coordinate 2,770 of JAOUZG010047621.1, read as the reverse complement.
AAATTTAAACTTGAATACAAATTTTATTCTAGATATATAAATAGCCAATCAATCATTTATATATAATAATGGTAATAATGCATTAAATATAAAATTGTGTTGACATGAAGAGTGCCCTCACTTGTGTCAAGCTATGACACTTGATTTCAAAAAATTTAAATACGAGACATAAATATATAAACATTTCATAGTCTTCTGAATCCGCACCTGTGAAATGTAAACTAATCTGAACTGTTGAAGCAACGAAGCCGAATCTTTTTCGCGCTCCATCTACATTTAACCTTCGAGGCTAGTTTAAAAAACCCTGTTTAGAAAAGGGATGGCATTCGGGTTAATAATTATAATTCCATGAATTAGAGCGATTTCGGCACATGCGCAACTTGGGGGATTTAAAAATTGTATTGATTATATCGATATTTTGAGGAAATTTTTTTTCAGAAGTATAAACATTTTCGCGTGAATTAGAAACATTAGATTTTTTTTAAAAAATTGATATGTAAAAAAATATTTAAAAATGAAAAAAAAAGATCAAAGAATTCATCTTTCCCCAGATTCTAACATGTGATGCTCTGAACTGGTAAGTAAATTGAAGAAGTATATTTTTCCTGTAGCATCTACATTTAAGCTTCGAAGTTGGTTAAAAAATTATAGTTTGAAATAAGATGGGGTTCTGTTCGAAAAGCACACTGCCATCAATTGGAGGATTTAAACATTGGCTTAATTATATCGATATTTTGAAATTTGAATTCATTTTTTGTAAGCATATTAATTTTAATGATTTATATTAAATTTAAAGTAGTCTTCCTTGTAATGATTAAAACAAATTGAAAATGAAGAACCAATATGCAAAAATATTCATTATTTATCGGATTCGATACTATAATATGCAAAACTCTCCGAAAAAGCAATGCCGGTTAATTTATAAGTTCAAGCCTTCTTAGAGCGAAATATGCTGTCAAGTTTCTAAGTTCAAATAAAAAGTAATTTCAAGTAATACAGTATAAATCTCTAAAAGCACAATTTTACAAATTGGAGTGAGTTTTGCGCTTGCGCCGTATGAGGAATTAAAAAGAAATGTATAATCCTCATCATAGTTTCTAGTACACTCATAATTAGTCTGGAGTATAATACACTAAAAATAATTAAATATGTAGAAAATAAGTATAAAACTATTTATCGTCTTCCAAATTCGAATTTATGAACTGCAAATTACTCTAAATTGGTAAATTAAATAAATCGTGCCTTTTTTCGAGCGCCATCTACATTTAACGTCATTCGATTTTAGCGTATGTGCAGAGTGATGATTTTAAAGAATTATTAAATATGTGAATATTTTTAGATAATTTATTTTTTGGATGTATAATTATTTTAATACTTTTGCGTAAATTTGTGATTAGTGTATTGCAGCATAAAAATTTAAAACTTTTAATCCTCTTCTATATTCAATTCTGGAATCCTTAGAATTATCTGAACTTTTAAGTCAACGAAGTGGCACATGTTTCTAGTGCTGTCTAATTTAACATTCAAATTTTTTTCAAAAAATCATAACTTGAAATAGTTTTTGATTCTATTCAAAATGCGTAATACTATGAATTTCAGTGATTTAAGCACGTGCGAAAGATATGGAATTGAATAATAGAATTAATCATATTTATGTTTTGAGATAAAAATGAATTTTTGGAATAAGAACTATTTAAACAATTTGTAGAAACCTTTAAAAAGAATGTGTAGCAACCTTAAAAAATAATTTGTAGCAACTTTTAAACAGAAAAAATCTATGTAACTATTCATCATCGCTCTTATTGGAATCTACGATAGAAGAGCATTGCCTTTTAATCCATCAATTCAAACATTCTTCGAGCGCCATCTATAGTCAATCTCGTTAGTTCGAATGAAAAAATAATAGTTTGAAAGAGGTCAGAATTCTGCTGTAAAAGTGCAATGCTATGAATCGGAATGATTTCGACGTATGTGTGGTAAAAGTAGTTAATTATATTTATTACTATTGATATTTTGAGTTTAATTTTTTTAAGAATTATCATTTATATTTCGTCGTAAACATAGAATTCGTCTGGAGGGTTATGTACAAAAAAAAAATAATAATAATAATCTAAAATGAACATAAAATATAAAAAAATCGTTCATCGTTTCTTTGATTTGAAATCTACGATATGCGGAAAGCTTTGATCTATGAATCATTAGTCACACATTTTTCTAGCTTCCTCTTCATTACCTTGCGAATGTCTTAATTCTTCTACTGTTTTAAGATAATTTGGTTTCGGAAATATAACCAAAAGATTAACTTGAAGTATCCTTTAATTTAATCTGCAGTATAAATTTAAAAAAGAAGAAAATTTATATAAAACAATTCATCGGCAGTCGGATACGAACATGAAATCTGCCGAACGCTCTCAACTGAAGGGCCGCTGAAACCATCAGAGCAAATATTCTTCGAGTGCCATATGCATTTAAGATTCTAAGTTCGGTGAAGAAACTATCATAGTTTTTAATGCATAGGATTCTGCTCGAAAAGCCCAGAGCCCTGAGTTGATGTTATTTATAAGCATCCGAAATATGGGAATTTTAAAAGTGTTAATTGTACTGATATTTTGAAGTGAAAATTTATTTCTTGATGATTAACAATTTAAATAATTCGAAATAATCTTAGAATTATTCCTGAGATTTATGTACAGTAAAAAATAAAAGCAAAGAAAAAATATTCAAACTTTTTATTGGCAACCTGATTCCAATCAAAACACCTGAAAAATAG
>JAOUZG010047600.1:8114-19440 GCA_026289955.1 Argiope argentata | reverse complement strand
TATATAAATGGAGTCAATAAATACTGATGAATTATGAACTTTGGACATTTTTTATGCATCTTTTGTTTTGTGGTTTATATTTAACAAAATATTCTCAAAAAGCTAATCTTTTAAATAAAAAGTGTAGCACTAAATCAACACAATACATAAAAGAAATCAATGAAATCAATCACTAATCTGACCAATTTATGAAAATTTCATTATTATTATATTATAAAATTGGGTCAATTTAGATCACCTCTTCGACTGTCTCAAAGAAGTCAATCATTTCCCAGAGTTTCTTAAGAGTCATTAGCTTAGATTATGAAAATGTCGATTGCTCTAATATTGTAATATTCAAAACTTAATGAATCGGTCAGATTTGAATGCAGAAAATGGACACGCTTATTTATTTATCTCAGAATTAAAGTATCAAGAGTATTTTGCAGAAAATGACACCTTAGGGCCAAAGGACAGTCTAAATTTTTAAAAAGTATGTATATGAGCATAAACATGAAATAAAATATCATTATTGATATCATTTATATCCCTTTAAAAATGAAACTAAAAATTGATTTTTTTCATTGAATCTGTGATTATTTTTTTTGAATTATTCTTTGAGATATTAAAAATTATGAAAGTTAATCTGCAGTGCACATAAGAGTACAATGCTGAAAAACTCTGCTTTCAATATTCATATTTTTTTTAACTAAAAGGCAAGCGTGGAATCCCTAAAACACATTTTAATATCAATTCCTTTTTAATCCTTTTCACTTTAATTTCAAATGAAATTTCAAGGAAGCTAATCGAAAATTAAAATAATAAATAATGCAAGGAGCAGAATGGCTTATAGCCTACATAATAGTATAACTGAATGACATCATTATCAAAATTTGAAGCTTAAAAATATTTTGCCGAAATACCTACTGTAACAAGTTACATAACATTTTAGTGAGCATTAATTCTGGTAAACCCGCTGCTTGCCAAAGGCGGCTAGAACCTAATAAAAAGCGTGGGTTTGTATATTTGTGGAGAATAAAATAAATGTTAAAAAGTAGGTAAGAGAAGTGGAGAAAAATTTATTTAATAGAAGTTCTGCAAAAAGCATTTCGAAGATAGTGTCATACTTAACAAGAAGAGACAATATTTTTAGCTAAACACCTTTAACTTTTTAATAAAGAGGGATTAATAAAGTAGACCAACCTTTTAAATAAAGTAGACCAACCAGTTGAAGAAATTGTAATTACTTTAAAAGACAGCGTTTAATTTCTGCAAATGCATATTTTTGCTTTTATTCCATGCATTAAAAACATCCCTACAAAACTGACTTTGGCTGAAATGCGCAGATGATTATATAGAATATATCTCGTGATTGTATTGTAAACTAGTTTTAACGTTTTGATACCTTCGCACAAAATTTTAAAAAATTATATTTGGAAATTAATTTCGAGCATTACAATCAAATTGATTTCATTAAAATTTTTATTAAATTTTAAAATAGTGCAAACATATTTTTTGTGCGGTGATTCATTCAAAAATAAAACGTTTAGAAATGGTAATTTACTCAACGCAGAAAAATTATCATTTATATACAATTATTTAGTATATCCTCCGATAATCTTTACTTCAAAGAATAAATAAAAAGTTACAGTCACAATTAAATGATTTCATTTCAAATAAATTTACCTGAATTATCAAACTGCCTTTCAATCGATGGCTTCAGGAGACAGGATTTTGCAAAATAAGAAGCCGAAATACTGTTTACCGTCAAATTGCTAAACTGCGAACGGTTCTACTGCTAAACTGCACACGGTTCTCTGTGATAAATCATACGCGAAACAGCATGCGCAGAAACGTAATTTTTAAGGCTTATTGGGGCAGGGATTGTGTGACTTGCTCTCAGTCGTATTTGGGCTCACTCATTAAAAAGTGTCTTTTGTGCTCACATTGTAGGTTTACTGTGATCTATTCACCTTTTGGCAGGAAAACTTGGCGTACGTCCAGAGGGGCTATAGAGAATGTTAAGTGGTCAAAGCGGACAATGGCTACAGAGGAAACGTGAGGGGAACTAAACGGGCAGAGCGGACGTTCTTGCACTTATTGTGTTGTTTCCCTAATCAGTCATAAATCATCTATTGTCCAGTTTCGAGCTTTGCACTTGTATAGATAAACCGATACTTTTGAGAAAGAAGGCCTATCTCAGTACGAGATTAAACTTTATGAAATGTGTTTGTAGCATGTTATATCATCGAAAAAATCAGTGATGGAACCTATAGACATTTCTTCAAAATTACTCTCTATATAAAAAAAGAAGAAACCATTTAGTAGTAGATGATTATCGAAATCGTTTACCTCAACAAAAAAAATGAGTTAGGAATGATTTGGAAATGTGTTAAAGAAAGGACACCTCGTTGTAAAGAAAATGTATCCCTGAAATTTCTGAAAAACCCTTCATTATGCTGTTAATTACTATCAAATTTTAAATATTTCTCTGAAAGTTTTTAATTTCATTACATTTCATGCTATGTTTAAAATTTATTCACATTTTAATATCTCAATATAAGTATTTAAATTTAATTGGCAACTTCGGAAAAAAAATCGTTATCCCATTTGAAAGAGATTGGCCACTCAAAATACAGTTTTAAATTATATTGGTGAATTTTAAAAGTATTTTTTCGTCTGCACCCATTATCTGTTCTAAGATGAGGAAAAAATGTGTCCGCTCTAACCACTATGAATTTCGGAATATCCGCTCTGACGAAGCAATCTTATGTGTCTGCTATAGCAACGTCTGCTGTACCCATACCACCATAAAGAATGCTAGTATCTCTCATTAATAAGAGAATGATTAAGCGATGTAATTAACGGTCCTTTTTTTCGAAATATTCGGTAAAACTCATAAATTTTCTTTAAGTACGCTAGGAACAGTTTTGAGTTTCAGACTAGGGTTTAAATTAAATTTAGAGGAAGAACAGAGTGCAAAAAAATATATAAATCTAGATGATAGAATAAAACGAATTGTTGAAAAATATTATTTTGGCAAGTACTTAAAAAGCTGCCTTGTAACTCTTGCTAATATAACAAGATTGTTGTAAAATTATTTTAAAGCAATGAATAATGGAATTTTATTTGCAATAAATAATTTGTAAATAATAATGATTATTGAAAAATAATCATTATTATTTACAAAAGTAATAAAAAGTTTGTAGTAATAAAATGGAATTGAAAAACTAAGTAAGTGTAAACTTGAAGCAATAAAATGCGTTTAGGTAATATGAATAATTTATCATGTATTGATTATTTATTCTTATTTTTTTGACTATATTGATCTTTTAACTTACCATCATTGATTAAAATTATATTTAAGTAGCAGTGTAATAGAGAATACTTTGATGTATTTTAAAAACTGTTAAATAGAATTATTTTATTTGGTTTATGTTACCTATCCGAATAATAGCATTAATAATAAACTATTTGCATATACTTTACTACAAGTTTTTTTTAATTGATATGTAGCATAACCAGTTTACAATGTTGAAGTTTTCCAAAGAAAATTTTTTAAAGCGCATGTCTACTGCTAAATAATTTTATCTAATTATCTTAAAGATATTTCTACTATTTTCCCTCCAAAGCAAAGTCACTGATTGATTACACTCTTCGGGTATCCATCAGAAGCGGAAAGACGACTCTCTCTGTCACAATGGAAGAATGAGAGGTGGAATGTTTAAAACGCTACTTCCTGCTTTCATTGGCGTGAGAAAAGCCCCCCCCCCCCGTACCAACACCTCCTACACTGTCATAAATAGACCCTTAAAACCCTAAATAGACCCTTAGTGCAAATAGATAATTTTAATGACTCCTTACGAATCTGGGATGTTTATCTAAAGAACTTGACTGACGTTCTTTTGAAAAATTCCGATACGGGTTCAGAATGGAGGACGTCATGAAGTATTTTTCCTCTGACTTATCAGTTGACATTATCTATTCTCCTCAGTGGCTTGTTTTGAAAAACTTGCAACCACTTAATGTTTGAAGCTGGCGGGGCTCTCTAAATTTAAGAACCGTCAGAGGGGGTGGCAGCAATTTACCAATGTGAGGCACAAGCAATTTCTCGAATTTAGCTTCCAAATATCACATAATAATCAATATTACAATTTACAAGTATTTAACTTAGAGTATAATTAATAAATAAACTAATTATTAAAAGTATCAATTATAATAACTGGTGACTTATTACATGTAATAACTTTTTGCACTTTTTTTAAATTTTTTTAGTGCAAATTCCATTAAAAGTTTCTGGAAATCCTTTTTTCTTTTTTTCCAAAATACTTGATGTTTATTTAACCGTAATAGCTGGAGAATTCGTACAATCTTGGTTTCTTGATGCAAGGCTCTACATATTTCCACGAGCATAAAATAATTAAGTTAATAACTCCAGCAAATAAAACCTAGAAAAATGTCATTTTGAGCGCGTGATGATAAGAAAAAATAAATAAATAAACAAGATATAGGATTTTTTAAAACAATAAATAAAAGACATTTTTTTTTATCATTGGCAATACTACTGTAACTCATTCAATGAAACGGTTAAAAGGAATAAAAATATAATTTAAATCATACAAGCACGTAGTGCTTGGCCGTTCAAAGAATTATATTCTGATAGGATGCATTGAAATATGAATTGCAGATTTCATTTTAACCTTTGTTTTTTTTCTCCAAATATTTGATGTTTTCTGGCCATAATAGGTTTTCTGGCCATGATGTTTTCTGGCCATCTTGATGCAAAATTCTACTCTTATCAATTTAGAAAAGATTAAAAATAAAAGTAGAATAATTAAAATCAACTACCCAAATTACCAGAGAAAAACTAATAAAAGGCGTCAGCATATTTTTGATTATAGGTTTAATAATGAAAAAATCATAACATATATTTATAAATAAAGCCAAAAGCAGGGATATGAAGACAAAGACCTTAAAGTAAAATAATATGGCTCTCAACTGCAAAATTTTAAATTATATAACTGAAAAACATGGCATTTTAAGTTATGTTTATTATCTGCATATAAACGGTTTATTCTGTTTCGTTTATAAAAATACTAATTTTTAAAATAATCACTAGAATTTAATATATTAGAAAGAGGAAGAACGGTTGTAAATCAAGTAACAATATTAAAATTGTTAATTATAACTTTTAAAATTTTATACACACACACACACACACTATTCTTTAGATAGACACATTGATTTACTGGCTTAGTTAACAAAGTTCATTAAATAATATCTCGAAAATTTTCCCATTATGCCAAATGTTTTCCCCCTAAACAACTGTGTCTAGTGGTGACCAAAAAAATTTTTTTGAGTGCATCTGATAAGAATTTTTAGTTTTATAATTTTGAAAAATACGTTTGACACGTCTAATATTAAATGAACTATAGAAATTTTGTACAATATATCTATAATTATATTATATTCCTTATCCTTTTATTCAAAAGCATAATTTGTCTACACAAACACATGGGATAAATTTTTGAATAAAAAACTTTCAAATTTTCAAACATGGTTGTGATAAAAAAAAAAAAAAAAAAAAGTGAATTGTAACATTGTAATACAGTAAAATTTTTATAGACAACAAAGATGGAACACTAAAATATTGGAATCCTAAAAATTACTCATTACTGTCATAGTTTTTGAAATATTTCGAAAAAAAAAGAAAAAAAAGCTGCAAAATTCCCACCGTTGATTGAAACATTTCAAAATGCCTACTTGTTGAGAAAACTGTACATCTGTGTTTATCGATCGTTGTGATGCACGAGTTTTAACTTTTATAAAATTGCCATTGGATTATTTGTAGACAAGAAGAATTTTTTTATTATTTAAAAAGTGAAATTTCCTTCCTTATTAAAATAAGTATGTTTAATCAGTTGATATAAAAGATACAGAATGTTGAGAAGAATTTCTTATAAGAATACTTATGATGCTGGATAACGATATTTTTTTAAAAAAATCTTTATATTTTACTGTGTTTCTTTTTAAGATTCAATTATTAATTTAAATGTACAAATAACCATATTCATGAATTTTTAAATAAAGCATCTGTAATTTAAAAACTTTATTAAATTCATTGGATATGATAGGATTTCAAATAACTATAAAAACAGTACTTTTTAGGAATTGCAATCAAATATTACAACAAATTTCTTTTTTCCGTATTGAAAACCATTTATTAGGTATTTAAAAAATTCAATCGATTTTTTAAATATATACTATTATCTGTAATTACCATGTTATTTGTGCTTTAAATTCTGTATTTTTCCCGAAATATATAAATTAAAGCTATACGATGTAACTCAAAGAAATTAAATGATTGAATTTAAATTTAACTGTAGTCAACCAATCAGCACAAAGATTGAATAAATAAAATGTGTCTTCTTTTTTTTATCACGTAAGAACATGCTATTGTTTTAGGAATGAGGTTTTGTGACGTCATCAAGAATTTTTATTATCTGTACAAGCATCTCAAAAAATCAGATTTTTATAACCCATTTCCATTACATTTACAAAAGCTCGGATTAAAAAAAAAACAAGTTACTGACTACCGCAAATAAAACCTAGAAAATATGTCATTTTAAGCACTTGATGATATGAAATGAAATAAATAAGAAAATGGGATATTTTACATATAAATACATCTAAAAGCAGGGAATAATTCAAGAAAATAGTCGTTGCTCAAGGCATGTCAACTGCCAACCGAGTAATTTTATATTCAAGAGAAATATACTTTTATTTTTATCATGTCAGAACATGATATTTTTTGGGATGAAGATGAGTTCAAATAAAATCCGTAGGTAAAAAATAAACATTTTATTATCTGCAATATCATCTCAAAAAATCAGCTTTTAATAAAGCGTTGCCATAGCATTTACAAAAGCTCTGATTAAAAAAAATAAGTTAATAACTACCGCCAATAAAGCCTAGAAAAATGTTATTTTGAGCACGTGATTATATGAAATGAATAGGAAATGTGATATTTCTTTTAAACTATAAATGCGAGACAAACAGTTTTTTGGATCGTTTGCAGTACTAAAGTTAGTTACCCATTCAATGAAACGATTAAAATGAATAAAACATATAATTTAACTCGCAAGAGCACGTGGTGCTTGGCCGTTCAAGAAATTATATTCTTCTGACATGATACATTGAAACATGCATGGCAGATTTCATTTTAATCTTCTTTTTTTCTGTCACAACAATAAAGACCTGTGCTTATTTCTGAATCGCATTATAGATAGCCTCGTTTTAGAAACTCAGTATAAAGATTTCAGAAGAGAGGTTCAGAAATGTTTTTATTGAATAATCAGTTTTATAATAATTTTCATCTCTTGTGACGCGAATGTGGACCCTTTCCTTTTAAATGTATTCATTTACATCTTACCTGATGCTGATTCAACCATCCTTTTTAATTGAATCTCTCATTTCATATAGTTAAATAAATGTCTATTTTTTATAATTACTTGATTATGTATGATTAACAGCAACAACACCATCGATGTCATTAGCAGTCAAAATAAATAATAAATCACGTTTTCTTATCACATAATCGTATTGAATGAAGATAATTAAATCTTTTTTTAGTCATAATCATTTAACGAATCTGAAATACTGATATGTGTGGAGTTAAATATGACTCCAACCCTCAGTAAAAATCTCGCTGTCCAATTCTCCAATCCTTTCATAATATTGCTATGAAGATGAAATAATTAACAACTACGAACATTGTGAAATTTCCAGATAATTTTACTAAAAAAGAAATGATAGCAGTAAAAGGGGGAAGGGGCTGTTATTATACACCGTGTTTGCAGATTAATTCGAATGTTTGGACAGAAAAAATCTTTTTTTAATCAAGTTTAATAGTTTATCATCTTTGTTAATTGAATTCGTTTATATTCTAAACTTGAATATTACATTGACTTTCGAATTTTTCGCCATTCCAACCCTTTTCAAAATTCCTGCTTTGTAGAGGAATAAAATAAATGGTGCCCTGAAGCTTAGTTTTGATTGAAGAGGGGCTAAAAATAATGTTATCTTTACACCTGCGGAAAAGAGCAAGGAGAGGTCATTTCAACATTATACTTCCTACAATGGTCACTTGTTGTTCTCTGAGAGCAATGAGAGTGACCATTACGATAGCATTGTAATTGGAACATCGACCTTTTGCCCTTCGCCTGTGCCTTCCTACCCAATTATTGCGGCAAAATCATGCCTTTAACACTTCAAACATAAAATATATCGATTCTAATTCCAGACGATGCACTGCCTATCTAACCATGACCTTGAGTAAAGGATCGTCATGAAAAATCGGAATGTTTGGAGCTTGGTATTCGTGGTGCTCTGACTGTCTTTCTTTAAAATTCAACTCTCACTTGCTAACGTAAAACCTGCATTTCAAAAATACAACGCATCGTGCATAAGTACAGGACTGTAGCGAAAACTTTGAAGCAAATTCAAATCCCTTAGGGAACTTAGGGATGTATTAGGGATTACATATATATAAGTTCCCTAAAAGATGTATTAGGGAACTTAGTTAATCGAATTTCAACGTTAGAGCTCCAAAAAATATATAATAATCAACTTATATCTATGTTTAATATATATATTTTGCATTGTAAACCATTCTATTTTGTATTCTAGAAACATATTCACGATTGCTTTGGAGAAATTAAATAATGAAATAGCGAACAAACAAAAAAGATTAAAAGGAAATCTGCCATGCATATTTCAATGTATCATTTCAGAACCACGTTTATTGAACGGCCATGCGCCACATGCACGTGTTAATTTTATTTATTCATTTTAATCGTTTCATTGAATGAGCCACTTTAGTATCGCAAAGGATCAGAAAGGCTTTGTCTGTTTGATTGTTAAAAAAAATCGCATTTCCTATTCATTTTATACAATCATGTGCTCTAAATGACATTTTTCTAGGTTTTATTTGCTGTATTCATTAACTTATTTTTTAATCAGAGCTTTTGTAAATGCAATAGCAACGCGTTATTAAAAGCTGATTTTTTGAGATGCTCGTGCTGATAATAGAAACTTTATATACCTCTTACGGATTTTTGTTGATGCCAAAAATGATGCCAATGTTGATGTTCGCTATTTCATTCAAAAACCTCATACCAAAAACATCATGTTCAAATATGATAAAAATAATAGAATATTTCTTTTGCATATAAAATTACTCGGTTGATAGTCGATATGCCTTGAAAAACGACTATTTTGTTGACTTATTAATTGTTTTTATATGTCTGTGTATGCACAGAAAAAGAATTTAGTGAATTATTTTCTCCACAATCCACTAGATATTTAAGAAAGAATTTAAACATTCATCTCATAATGTAATTTAAATAATATAAATAAAAGTCAATAAAGACGGGATCAAGAATAATGTCAAATTTTCGAAGTAGAAAAAAATTAATTACGTATTTGATTAGTTAGAAATTAAAAAAACATTTTCGTCTTTTTATACTTTTTGATCTATTCTATCAATAAATTTCTACTTTCACTTTTATTTTAATAAGTCTTTTTAAAACATTTATTGGCCTTAAAGTAATAACTTAACCACGTTTAAAATTAAGTTGATAGTTCCTTCAAAGAAATTTTTTATAGTCGGCATTCATAAACAAAAACGCAGTATTAATTAAAAAAAAATATTAATAGCTTATGAAGCAAATTAGCTGTCGCTGTGTTTTAAAAAAATCTTTTGGATCATTTGATATTATAATTACAAATAGAAGATGATGATTTTATCAGCGATATTTTATACAAAAGAATTTCAAAAAGCTTTTACGTTAATCTCGAGCAACGACAGATATTTGACGTGGTTTCAAATAAATAAACTTTTCGCCATAAATACTTCTTTTCAATTATGATTCTAATTTATTTTGTATTTTATTTTACTCAAATTAATCCATCTATACTTCTATTATAAATGTGAAAGTTTGGATTTATGGGGGAATGATGCTAGTCAATCACGCCAGAACAGCAGAACGAAATTAGATGAAATTTAGTGCAGAGATAGATAACAGTCTAGAAAAAGGACAAAGGCTACTTATTATACCAGTTAATTTAGTGGTTAATTTTTTATTAATTAAATAACTTTCTAGCTAAATATCTTCATTTCCCCACCGCCAAATGAGTAAGGCTTCACATGTTTTCGACTGATTATTTGAAACGATTCTGTTTATTTTCTTCGTGTTTTATGCATTTAAAACTAAGCATTGTTAATTAATCCAATTTTTGGATTCATTTTCAAGCACTTTTGAATTAACATAAAACATAATAAAGGAAATTAAAAGTTATAATCTGTATTTCGTTACCCTAACTGGCTTAGAAAATTCATGCATATACATTACTCCAATGGAGATTAAAAATTCATGCATGCATACGGTTTGATTACATTTTAATGTGACCCAGACAATCAGTTCTGACACACACATCAAAATATCCATGCGTACGAATTTATATATATATAGTAAAAATTAAATCTACATCATTCCCTAATACAATATACAAATTCATGCAATGATTTATCTAACCCCATTGATTGCTTAAAGTAATAAATAATATCAGAAAAATACAGCATTAGAATTTTTCTTCGTATATTTTTGCTTAAAAAGTTATCACAAAATGCAATTTGAAGTTGATTTTAACTACACAATTCAAGAACTTTTATAGATTATTATTATTTCTTCATAAAAGCAAGTACATAAACCTGTTTTTAATTTTAATAAAAAATATAAATAATTTTTAAATGTTAAAATTCTAAACTACTATCAAATAATAATATATTTGAAATTATATCGTAGGTTTATAATTTACATTATAAAACTATAATACAGAAAAATGAACTTTCAAAAAACAACAAAAATTTTTTTGAATAAAGCAATGTAAATTTAGAGCTATACTTTATTATGAATTACCCCCTCCACACACACACAAAAAAGTCCACTTCATGATTTTTAATGGTCCGTACTCTCTAATGCGTCAAAACAGGTGTGAAGGGATAAGCTGTACGAAGGAGACTTTTACATTTGACGCTAAAATAAACTTGCAAACTGAATTCAAATAAAATTGTACGGTCAGAAAAGACAAGATACTTATAAACACATACACACACACACAAATTGAACGAAAAAGTATCTAACAAGTGAAGGTCAAGGTCAAAGGATGACGAAGAATTCCGGAATTGCGCACATCCCTTCAGTGCCTCACCCCTTATTGGAGATAGAATCGTAGGAAAGGAGTCGTTGCAGTATGTAAAAACAAACTATATATATATATATATATA